>JAZHYW010025921.1:0-34956 GCA_037355805.1 Ixodes ricinus | reverse complement strand
CGTCCGAAATCAACTCGCCGACACGAACGACAACAAACAACGCATCCGACATGCTCCGGCCGAGCTGGGACCAGCCGCTGCCTGGGCGCTGCCATCTTTCCTGTGACGTCACGTATTTGGTTTGGTCATGTGACGTGTGGTCACATTTGCGTACAATGGCAGCCGCCTTATGGGGGTCACTTTCGAGTGCAGACCGGAACCCCGGTTTATCGCTCTAAGCCCCTCTACCTCGTTGGCGCAGCTGTTGGAGAGAGGGAAGAAGGAGAGTTGCGCATGCGTAGTGTGAGTGCGGACTACGACGCCGACGCCGACGCCGCGGGGCATAGACCCGAGCAGAGATGCTCCGCGTCTAAAAAGTGCATGTGTGGTGACGCGTGGACATGCCGGGCCAGCCGCGTCGTGTCGGCCGCGCGCGCTGGATCGCGCGTGGCCGGCGCGGCGTTTGTGTTTGCCTGAATGATTCACAAAACACGCACTTCACTTTTCAGTTGCCCTGTTTCTTGCGACAATTATGAACGATATCGGCGAAGGCAAGCGGTTTCTAGTTGAAGGAGAGAACGTGCTCAACTACGATCATGTCATCGAACGCAGTGTTGCACCAAAGCCAACGGCGGACAGAGTCCCCATCGTCGCGTACGTGCTGGAGTCCTCCGCGCTGCATATACCCGGTTAAAAATCATGCTTCGAGCACTGAGGTACGCAGCAAGGTCGCACCATTTCGCTACAAACAAATATGCAGCGAGCGCGGACGCGATGGGGCGTGCGCTAGGCGAGTGCAGGCGTCGGAATTGTTTGCTGTGATGACGATGATAATGAGATGGCGTTCCTATAGTTCGATCTCCACGCCAATAGCATTCAAACGAAATCTATCCGCAATCTAATTCAAAACTGCCCTGTCCAACGCAAGCATACAAATCCAAAATCCTACGCATTTAGACTCACCCCTTCATCCTCCTATCTCCGCCGCGACCGAATCTCCAAACGCGCTCCCAACGCTTGTGAATACATCCGCCGACGCTGCAAAATAAAGCGCCCCTGTCACGTATTCGTCGTGACTCAGCAGTTTCCGACAGCGAGCTTCCTTCTCTCAGCCGGTTCCGGTTCGAAGTCCCATCCTCGCATTCACCGTCCCGACGTCGGGTGGACCGAGAAAAAGGCTGCAAGCGTAACGAAGTAATCACTAGTCGTGAATGCGCTCCGTCATTGCTACTTCCGGACTCGGTCCAACTAACCAATTGCTAGCCGCGCTAACGTTCACTGCATATTGCGCTCAGCTAATTCGGCGTTAGGGACGACGCATGACTCTGTATTTACGTGACGCTTTGGGGAGTGTAGGCTGGGGATGGCGTTGGATGCCATTCTTTCGGTTCATTCTTATGTGCGGAGGAGATTAGGGGACGTTCTAGGGGAACCTATTGTGTCGCAACTTCCCCGAGTGTTTCTAGTCGACTCAGCGCCGTCACGGGTCTGACAACCGTAGAAAGCAGACGACTCGCTCTGCATATCGAGACGAGGACTTGGTTCGTGATACGTCTGCGGAGTCCGTAGATTCTATTGTCCTGCCTAAGTTTGAACTTTTTGATATTATGGGCGAAGAGCGATTTGACGTTTCCTTCCTCTTTCGAGGAGTATGTGGGGAAGGGGGGGGGGGAGCGTTGACAGTCATCGGTTTATCCGTCGCAATCGCTGAGATTGGAACCGCCTTTGTTCCGTTATGAAAGTACTTTCTTTCAGAATAGGGCTTCAGACCATAGATGACCTCGTTTTTTTGTTTTATGCACCGATGCTTTAGATTGAGGTCTTTGCTTTGTCTGACTGTGCGTTTATAAAGGTGACGCTGGCGCCTCTGTGAACGTTTGTTTTCGATCACAGGGCTTGGGGTATGCGAGCCCTTCGCCTTCTGTATTATTTTACTTGCGATTTTCCTATCACCTCTTTTCTTCAGTGTTTCTCGAAAGTATTTAGTTTAATTTTTTTTGACAGATATTCATGGGACCATTTCTGTGCTATACTTCTTTAAAATATCTGACATTTTTAATTATTTGTATACATTTTCCATATTACATTGTGCGTTTTAATGTCATTTAGCTGGTCACTTCAGCAAAGTAGAACATTACCTTATCTGTTTTGTTAACAGTAAGCTCTATTAAGAAGTCATTGTCGATGTGTTAAATATCCCGGATTATAATTTCGTTGGCATAATTTCTATGCAAAAATGTTCCAGAAGCGATAGGAACTACACCGACTTAACATAGCACAAATAACAATTTAATCAGACGTTTCGAATCCCTCACAGGAAACATCATCAGTGAAGCCAAGAAGCAGCAGTGAGAGAGACGCCAACCAGAAATCCTATTTAAGGAGGTCCGCATGCACTTCGGAAAGTGGGCCGCGGTTGGAGTTACGAGCCGATTAATCACTCCGGATTCACCTTGATCCCAAGTAACTCCGTGGACCCAACCTTTGTTCGCACGCCAAGGTCGGCGCGTTCTCGAAGTCAAAACTGTGGCCCGTTAATTGTCCAACAATGGTCAACCAGCTCCGTCTCTGCCCTAGTGGCATATGTGGCTTGAGCCACGTCACGCTTGTGTTCTTTCATAGAAGTGCAACGTTTGCGGCCGGTATCTTTAATATACGATGCGGCAGAATCAAGAGTAGTTCAATTTATACAGGACACCTCACTGCTACTCTGTGTGTGGAGGGGGGGAGGAGGTTTGTTTTTTGGTTTAGAGACGCGGTCTCGTAGTTTAAGATGAGGTATAAAAGCTGTTGGAAGTTCAAAAACTCAAAACCTCTGCAAAAAAAAAAAATTAGACGTTGTTACGCACCGTCGTTTCTTTACTTCTGACATATCTACTCCTAAGACTTTGGGGTCTTTCGAAAGTTCACAAGCCCGAGTGCCCATTGCGCCCGATTCTTTCATTTATTGGTTAAAGCCTGTCAAAATAGTTAGTTGAACTCATCACTCCCGTAACTGGAATACACGATTTCACATTTGTATTTCTCAGGAGTTTGTGGGCCACGTTTGAGATGACGTCCTTGTCGAGGATAACGTAATAGCTTCTTTTGATGTTTTGTCATTATTTACAAATGTCATCACCCCTCTAGCTCTGGAAGTAGCTGAAACGAGCCTACGTAATGATAACACGCTCCCTTCCAGCACATCGTTAACAGTCGAGGACATTGTTAAACTGTTGTGGTTTCGCCTTCACCATGCAGTCAAATTTAACATTTCGCGAAGATATCTATCACCAGATAGAAGTTTGTCCAATGGGTATTCCGGTTTTTGTGACTATGGCGAATCTGGTCATGGAGCATAATAGGAAACCGCTCTACAACGGACTGTGCACACAGTAAGGTTTTATAGGCGTTGAATGTACGAGACTTTCGTAATTTTAAACAAAGGCCATGCTAACGAATTTAATTTAACTTTGAACCGCGTTGAACCGTCAATCCCATTTACGCGTGAAGTAGAACAGAACAGCACACTGCCTTTCCTCGATGGTAATGTATACTGAAACAACACAAGACACATAGAAACAACTTTGTACTGTGAAGCTTGCGACGAAGGTAAATTCTTAAACTTTAACACACATAATCCGGCTGAGCACAAAAGAGCAGTCGTAAAACCCGTGTTACATCGGTCCGAACTCATCCTTTCTGATTTGGAACTACGAGCATCTGAAGATAATGGTAAACTCGATGATGAAGCAGATTTATTCTAGACGTTTTATCGAAAACACGCGTAAGCAGGTGGGACAAGGAAGACGTCAGGATAAAAATCATAGTAGAGCAGGGCAAGTAAACAATTCCGTATATTAAAGGCGTTTCTGAGTCTATTCTCAGGGCCATCGCCCCTTTAAACACCCGAACAGCTTTCAAACCTGATCTTAAATTAGTGAACTCCCCCCCCCCCCCCGAATTCCAGTCGGTCTGTATAAACTGAACTGTCTAGATTGTTACGCATCGTATATTGGGGAGAACGGCGGAAAACGTTGCACCCGTATGAAAGAACACAAGCGTGACGTGCCGAAAGTCACAATGCCTCTAAGTCGCAAAGGACGAAGCTGGTTGACCATTGTTGGACAACGGGTCACAATTTTAACTTCGAGAACGCATTGACCTTGGCGAGCGAACAAAGGGGGGGTCCACGGAGGTACTTGGAATGGTGGGTCCGGAGTAATTCATCGTCTTGTAACTCCAACCACAGCCTCCTTCCCGATGTGTACGCGGACCTCCTTTAACAGGATTTCTGGTTGGCGTCTTTCTCATTGCCGCCTCTTGGTTTCACTGATGATGTCTCCCGTATGGGAGACGAAACGTCTGATTAAATTGTTATTTGTGTCATGTCAAGTCGGTGTAGCTTGTGTCGGCATAGTTTGTAATTATCCTGTGATCTATGTTTATCAAAAAACGTAAATGAAAATGATTATCTACAGCAGTGGTTGTCAGATGGGGGTTCACAAATAGCATTCTAGGAGTCCACGAAGCCCTGCATCATCAGTCAAGCCCGTCAATAAAGGTAGATTATTTTTATATTGAGATTAAACGCTCCAATTTTCGGGTGAGTTTTCTTATGTGTACATCAATGAGAAAAGTCTACTTTACACAAGCCCATAGTTATATCAATTTATTAAATTATAACCATAATTAACATGTACCTTTTCCTTCCCTTTACCTCTATCATCTCGGCCAATTCACAAGGGGTCTGCGAAACATCATTGTTTGAGAACCACTGATTTACAGCATGTAAACTAACGCTTTGAAGGCAATTTCGATGGCCATGAAACATTTATCTTTTACAAGGTGTCAATGCCCGCACGATAAAAATGAATAATGAACAGTCGGACCTAATCAAATCCGTAAATGAGATTAAAGTTAATCAGAAGTCAATCCAGGGTAAAGTCACGAAAATCGATAAGAGACTATCTGCCGTCGAGACTAAAAGCACCGCTTGTGAGGTCGTCCAACAAGAGCTAGTAACTTTGCGCCAACAAGTTGCATCCCTTTTAAATGATAATTCCACGTTGAAGGTTAGTCAGCGAACAAGAAGATAGGTCTCGACGGGATAATTTGCTTTTTTATGGCTTGGATGACGCTCAGTCGGAAACTTGGGCTCAAACAGAAGGTAAATTGCTGAATGCTATAGCGACTTCTCTCAACCTGGTCATCCCTAGTGACACCATTGAACGAGCGCACAGGCTTGGCGCATTCTCAGTCAATAAATGCAGACCGATCATAGTCAAATTCTTTCATTTAAAATGAAGCAACAAATTTTATTGTCAGAGTGCTAAACTCGAAGCCTAGCGGCATAACTGACAGCGAAGATTTTTCACCCGCTACGAGGCATGCTAGAAAGAAGCTTGTGGAATTTGGCAAATCACACAAAGGCACATTTAAATAGCGCTATATTAAGCTCTTTATGAACAACAAGTGTTTTAGTTATAATCCCCTTATCAACAGTGTCTGTGAGCTCGCAGACACGTCTAGTACTCAGGTTTATCAAAAACCATCTGATAACGACGTAACTGATTCGGCTTCCAACGCCCGGCAATGACGAGTCGTGAGGGGCAGGGCTTTGTCATCGCTGCCAAAACAAGTTTCTGTTTTGTTTACTAATATTCGTAGCATTCTTCCTGAAAAGGGACTATTTATGTTCTGTTATCGATTCAACTGATTGCTGACATAATCGTTTTGACTTAAGCCTGGCTTTCCGCAAAGGTTGATAACGGCAAACTTTTCAATTGTAACAAGCGTTTCAGTGTGTACCGACTATGATAGACGCCAAAAAGTGCGGTGGGGGTGTCTTGATTGATGTGTCTGACTGCTTTGAATCATCCCTCGTTGATATAAGTAACAATCTGGAAATTGTGTTTGTTCATCTTCGCTTGCGCCACTCGGAGTTGATTTATGGAGCCTGTTATCGTCCCCCGTCCAGTAGCTTCTAACTTCGTTCAAGATTTACATGATGCTATCAATAAAGTTTCTGTTCGTTTTCCTAGTCTCCCACTAATTTTACTGGGCAACTTTAATTATCCCAACATAGTGTGGTTGAGCGAACGACCATTTTCGAATCGCTTTTTCAAGGGAAACTTCACAGTTCTTACAAAATATGTCTTGATTTCAATTTTTCGCAACTCGTTACACAACCTACTAGATCACTTCATCCACATCAAACATTCTAGACCTTATTTTCTTTTACTGTGCCCGAGATTGTCTCTTCAGTATCACTGGCTCTCTGGCTTGAGTGACCAATCACTGATTCATTTTGAGCTTATGGTTGCAGTATCTCGTGCTGTTGATGACACAAAACGCCTCAGAGATTATAAGAGAGCGGACTTCGAATCAATTAATCGTGAGTTGTGCCTTTTCTAGATGACTACCTACCACAATTTTCGTATCGCTCCCTGGAAGAAAATTAGAATCTATTTAAATGCAAAGTTAATTCTCCATGAGCACTTTCATACCGCTAAAATCCGTTACTTATAATTGCCAGTCTCCATGGTTTAATCAATCCCTTAAACGATTGTCTAACAAGAAGAAACGTCTTTTTAGAACTGCGGAAAGCTCTAACACTCAGCAGCGTTGGGACGCCTATGCGTCCGCAGCAAGTGCTTATAGGACAGCCATTACGAACGCCAAAGATGTGTTTTTTAATGTTACCTTGCCCAGCATGCTGATTATTAATCCCAAACAATTCGGGAACTCATGTAAATAAGAATGATGAGAGTGCCGTGTCTCTCAGAAACACTGATGGTGGTGATATTCTAGCAGTGATTGTGCAAGTGTCTTCAACGAAATGTTTGTGTTGGCGTTCTCTTTCCTCTCAGATTTCTTGTATTCCTGAATTTTCTACCAATGCATATTTTCCAATGGATCCAATTTGTATTGACACTACAGGCATAACCAATCTGATAGATACTCTCAAAATGTCGTCGTCTGCTGAAGTATTGACAACATAAATTCTAATTTTTTGAAGAATACGAAAATGTACAGTGCAATTTATTTTATCCAAACGTTTTCAGCAGTCTTTGAAGCTTGGTTTTATCCCCGATCGATTGGAAGATTGGAGAGTGATTCTTTGCATAAATCAAGTGACAAACATTCTCCAACTAACTATCGTCCCATCTCAATTACTAGCATACCCTGTGTAACTTTGAACATATCATATACTCTCACCTTGCTAATTTTTAGAGTCTTACTTCTGTAATGCTCAACATGGCTTCCGCAAATCATTTTCTTGTGATACTCAGCTCTTGTGTTTTACCCATGACCTTCATTCCATTCTTGACCGCGGCTTTCAGGTAGACTGTATTTTCCTAGATTTTTCTAAAGCCTTCTGACAAGGTCCCTCACCCCCTCCTTATTCAAAAGCTTATCAAACTTAATTTAGACCCTAACGTCGTTGCATGGCTACGTTCGTTTATTACTAAACGATCGCAGTTTGTAGCTGTCAATGATGAGGATTCACAACCTTCACCAGTCACTTCAGGTGTTCCCCAGGGCTTTGTTCTGGGGCCCCTCCTATTTCTCATCTATATTAACGACCTACCTAACAATGTATGTTCATCTGCCAGTCTGTTTGCAGATGACTGTGTTATTTATCGTGAAATTACTAATGACTCTGACATATCTCTCCTTCAGTCTGATGCTAACTCTATCTCTGAATGGTGTAGTTTGTGGTGCATGAAATTCAAATACTGCTAAATGTAAATACATACGTGTGTCTCGTCTTAACACAACACGTCCTGTTTACTCCATTGATAACATTCCTCTTGAGTATGTGCCATCCTACAAGTATCTGGGAGTGCACATAACTTGTGATGTATCCTGGAAAGCTCATATTGAACATATCGTTAACAATGCTAATCGCATGCTTGGTTACCTTAAAAGAAACTTTTTTCTCGCGCCTATGTCATTGAACCTCATCCTTTACAAAACCCTTGTTCGGAGTAAGCTTGAATATGCTGCGTCTATCTGGGACCCCGGTCTTGAATTGCTCATTTCTGAATTAGAATCCGTCCAAAATCGTGCTTCCCGCTTTATCCTTTCTAATTACCATCATTCCGCCAGCGTAACCGTAATGAAAAGCAGCTTATCCTGCCTAATCTTTCTATGCGCAGAAAAGTGTCTCGCTTTGTGTTTGTTCCACAAAATATATCATCATAATTCATCTCTCAAGCAAAGGCTACTAACACAACCCCATTATCTCTCAGCATCGGAACGATCATAGATTCAAAGTTGGCATTCCATCCTGCAGTGACTAACGCATATCATCATTCCTTTATTCCCAGCATCTCCTCTATTGGAATCACCTCGCCATGGATGTTGCCGAAATCGTGGACAGTAAGAGTTTTAGAAATGCCTTGACTAACATGTATTGCTTCACGCAACTATAGTCCTCCTTCCGTTTTGCTGTTGTGTATTTTTTCTATGTGTTTTTTTTAAACCCACTCCCCTCTGTGACGCCTTTGGCCCTGAGGGTAAAATAAATAAATAAATAAATATATCTATGTATCGCGCTTCAATTTACTGCAGAGGCGCAGAGCAAGTGGTGGAAGTTTACAGTCAACAAAATCAAAGAATGAACATAACTCGTGCAAAATAAAAATAATGTTAAAGCTTACGCATACCCGTGGGGTCAAACCCAGCGAAAGCTGTGGACGAAGTCGGAGCGCGAAGGCGTCATTTCAGAGGAGATGGACTGAATCAATGGTAAGTTGTGAGCGCGCACCAGGAAGTCCTCATAGGCGTTTCGTATTAAACCGAGTAACACACCGGACTGATAATGTCTTAGCGTTTTGGAAACAACGACGGTGTGTTAAGTAGAGAGCATTTTAGCTGTCTGCTGCTTAAGCCGAAACGTGTTTTCGTACGTCTCTTCGGTACAAATAGTCACGTGCTAAACGAAAAAGCGCCGAATAAACACGGAAGAAGGAAGTAGGCAAGACGAAGTGCTCTCTCATATGAAGGTTTATTGAAACAAACACACACTATTAATACCATCTTTCTGGCTATTCTTTTAGGAAATTAAACTTTATATCTGTCAGGTGCTTTGACTGGGCACTAACGCATTTACTGTTCCTCCTGATACAGAATACACCGTACAAGATATTAAGGCCGTCTTATCTGCGTATCTCCCGAGAATTTTTGTTTGTGCAATTCTGGTCACATGGGCACCTATCCCAAGCGCTGCCAGATCGATCGGCGGGGACTGTTACAGGGACCATGCATGTTATTTCGTTACCATGCATGGCCATACATACTATCTTGCTTGTTTGTTATCAGTGGCCCGTTGAATGTTTTGACGGAGTGCCGAAAATGACCCACGTCGACATGAAGCGCTGTGGACGGCGCAAAACAGCGAAGTGTCCCACTCATAACTGTCGGTGTAACTATGCTGGCAAAAAACTGTCTTTGTGCAATTTACACCGCCACTTTGCAGACGATACACGCGTAGAGAAGTGCTGCTGACAGATGGTGTACACCGCGTTGAGGGAGCGCCGGCGCATTCGGGTTCTTTGCGAGGTCCTCTACTATCAATCCGAATCGACCGGCGCTCCCTCGGCTCCGCGTACGCCATCTGTCGGTAGCACTTTTTCTACGCGTGCATCGTCTGCGAAGTGGCAGCGTAGGTTGCCCGACAACGTTTTTTTTTTTTCTTTCGTACGAGGTCAGTTTATTTCTTGATTTTTCATCAAAGGCTTCCATCACAGGCTTGCATCGCTGTAGTAAATTTTAGCGTGATACATTGAGAAATCGTTTTTTTCCCCTCTAAAATGCCTTAGAAGCGTCAGTTTACACGCTGTGGTTAGAAGAACCTCGCGTGCGCCTTTATCAAAAACCAAGTCACAGAAACGTCTGTGTTGGTAACACTTTTTATTGTCACTGTCAGTTAAATAAACAGAGGGTGCGGCTTATTATGTTCAGGATTCTTGCTTTGTCATTCGTTGTTCGAGGTTCCTATTGGCTAATATGACAGCTTCATTGGCTGCTGAACGCTAAGACGATGTTTGGGCCCGCCAAGGTCTTTGTTTCTTAGAACGCGGATGACTGTAGTATAAGATGCTGCTTGACAAAACTAAGGTGCGCATATGGTAGAAACATCACTATTGACATCTTCGTACACGTGCAGTTAGACCCTATCATAAATTAAGCCGCGAAGGCAGTCACCCGCCGCACTGATGTGTGGCAAGTCCCAGAAATCGGAACTGATCTACCCCCTTTTTTTCCCTGTGCGGCCTATCACAGAGTTGCTGGAGCGGTTTCGGGCCCGCGAGCTCTCCGCTGCAGCTGGCGAGACCAGCGCCACCCTGACCGATCGGCACCCAGTTTGAACATGCAAGATCTGCTTGGTGGCCGAGAACTCCCTCGGTACCAGCGCACCAAATAACGTCAAGATTGTTGCGAGAAAAAAAAAAGGCTATGCCTTAGAGGCCTCTGCTAGCTGTTTTATTAAGAACAGAATCGCGTATACGCTACATACGATTGTGAAAGCCAAGAGCCGTGATCTAGCATCAGAAAGATGCTTAACCAATTGAATTTAAGAAAACACGGTAACTGACAGCTTACCAAACGCAAGGCCTGGCATTTTGTTTTCATTCTTCTTGCTTCGCAATTGGTTCTTCGTCATCCTTAGTGACTAGAACCTCAATTTTATTGACCGGGCAACAATTTTACATTTGTAATGGGTTCAAGAAATACATGTACACGTTACCTCAAAAGTAACTAAATACCGCTACTCGTTACTCGCTCAAAAGTAACTAAATAGGTTAGCCGCTTCTGATTCTTAAAGGAACTCGCTACTTTACCTCAAATGTATACGAGTTAGTTTATTCGTTACTTTGACGACCAAATTGACAACTGCTTTTGTTTTATGCTTTATGGTGATTTGTTTTTCAGTAGTCATTGCACTTGAACAGGCAGTAGCTGCCCCTCGAAGTTTTCATAAGTTATGGTTTCCCGTTTTTTTTGAGAATACATCTCCGGCGACGTTGTAAGAATCGTTCTACTGACGCCCTTCAAGGAACGGCAGTATTGTGCTTCAGAAAGAGCCGGTGAAACTGGGACCCTCATCTCTCTTTTGTTCTCTCTGCTTCTAAAGTTCGAAATTGACAATGGGTTCTGTGCCTTCACTTGTTGGCAACCTCCGTGTTTACACTCGGACTCTACGCGATTTTAGAAGGTTCAACCAACGAACCTTATTGTGTTCAATGGGTAAAGGACATTCCTAACTATAAAGTTCGGCTAACGTATTTAGCGATAAATGCTGCTATACTGTCATACTGTTCAGTTGTTTTTCGTGTTGCCCATATGCCTTTGTCGCAATTGAACGCATACTCAGGTTTGAATCAAAACAGAGACTGTTCAAACGGTGTTGTGCACGTTACTACGTTCAAAGTTATCGCAAAAGTACCGTCTTACTCGTTCCTTTCATAAAAAGTAACTAAATACGTCACTCGTTACTGAAAAAAGTAACTAGGTAGAAGTCAACTCGTTACTAGTAAATTGTTACGCACATGTCTGGTTCAAGACTAGCCAAGTAGGCTATGGATTTTTATGGGTTCGTGCAATATGTTTTGTGTTTATATTAAATAAAATTGTAAATTAATTGATTGATTGATTTAACAATAAGATGCACGGGGTTCATCGCGCCTTACGTTTGTTATTGTGACAATGGTTATAAACCGTTTGTACTTTTTGACAGGGCGACTGTATAGCCATCGGAGTAACATACAGAGATCACTTGAATGAAGAAGCTTAAAAATCGTTTCCTTACAGAAAGAGGTGTGCAAGGAGGCACTGATCACAACGTTTCACGCCGTCACATGATGTTCAATGGCACATCTCTCTGCATGACGTGCCTCCAGGTGAGATCGATAACTTATTCAACGCAGATGCACACTTTCTTCCTTTTATGAGTAAATTGGCTCCCTCACATTTTAAATTTCTTTGAGGAGAAGCATCTCGTGCAAGGCTCTGTGGAGAGTTTAAAATCTGAGATTCCAAAGGGGCCGTTATTTGATTGGGTGATGTGTGCTAACAATCAATACTGTATTCCAGAAATAAAACAGACGAATAAAAATAACAAATAAACAAAAAATCACCGCCACCTAGATAATACTAGCTATCAGCGTTCCTCTTCGCGTACCCGGTATAGAGTGGGTTGCGCGTGACATTTCCAGATGCATTAATTGGGCAATCAAGTTCAATTCAGTGCTGAATCTAAGTTCTACCGGAGAGAATGTGTTCTCTAGAAGATTTAGCGTCCGCTTGTTGCTTAACTGGGTATATGAAGAAAATCTACTATATCTGAATGAAACCTCGGTTGCTATTCTGATGGGACAATTAAAAATATTTTCGAAATTTAGCCGCCAGAAACACCAATATTGTGTACCAAAATTATTTCTTCGAAAATTGCAGATAACACAAAAGTGGCGGAAAAAACTTGTAGCTCTATTGTTTTTTGGTAAGTTCCTAAGTATTTTTTAAGTTTAACATTCGACAGAATTTTGGTCTAGAAAAGGGACAATTAAGAAGAAAAAAAAAAGGACGCCCAGCAAGTCACGAATTGGGGCTCCAAAGATTCTAGGCCTGATAGGCCTCTTTATCATGGGTGATTATAGCGATCGTTGTTGCTGAGCAATGTTTTTGTACTTACTTTTTTCTACAATGATGTACTTCTCTTTGAATTGGAGGCGTCTTTAAGCAGGCGGCTGGTAAATCGTCGAGAAACAGTTAATTCTTTTGACGTTCCAATCTAATTTAAATTTCAGAATTTTTGATCTCGATGTTTTGAACTTCTGATAATGTAAATGTCGGATTTACAAAAAAATGCTTCCGAGCATCAGTTAGACTAGAACTTCGGCGCCAAAACAAAAAGTAAGTTAATTTTGATTTTGATATGTTCCTGACTTTTTTAATCAGTGCGCGTTTCAAAAAGCACCTACACAATTTTATATATTTTGTGCTAGAGTTGTTCTGCTTCCAAGACATTCCCTTTCAATGAAACGAACTAATTTTAAGTGTTTGATTTTTATTTAGACAATAGCTTCTGCGCCGTTAGGAATTATGCAGGGAAAGGGGGGGGGAGGTTGGGGTGAGACTTTCAACAATCCGTAAAGAAAACGCATTTTCAAGATAAACACACAAAACAACAATGAAAAATAAATCTCTACACTTCAACACAACTGTGCATTAAAAAATATAATCGTTCGAATTTGAAACTAACTCTTCTGGAAGTAAATTTCACTCCCGACTAGTCTGGACAAATAATTATACAAAAAAAAAACGATCAGTATAATAAAAAAAACTGTCGCGCCTTTTTTTAATTGTTTAGTACTTAAGATACGTTGTTTTGTTCTCGAATATATATTTCATATTCAATGCCTGATCGTTCATAATATTTGGTGTGAATTTTTTTTAAATTTTAGGCACTTTCTTCGACGTTTAAGATAATAAAAAGTAAATAAGTATGTTATTTGTGTTGTGCAAATAAAAGTAACGTGTTACTGTCCTACGTCACACCAACCTAAAAGAACCAGCTATCGTTACCATTACAAATAAAATGTAAAGCACGTTACGTTTGCGTACCTTTCTATTTTTGAATCAAAACGTTTTACTCTTTTGACGCTACAGGTATGCATATGCGCCTTAATCCAAGAAACATTTTGGGTATGAAGGTATCTTTGATGAGTACAAGAATTCAGGTGGCTTGAGGCACACAAAACATGATTTCTTATAGTATTTAATAATGTAACGAGTAAAACAACTTTGTTCCCCGTTACTCTAAATAAGTAACGTAAGTACGTTACAGTTACTGCTTTGAAATTGCAACAAGTAAGTTATTAGGTTGCCAAAAAAAAAGCAATGCGTTACCGCCAACACTGAACGTAATCAATGAAAAGTAGTCATAGTGTGCTTTACCCAGCGGCGCAGCTGGAAACCCAGGACCGTATGATCCGTACCCCGACGCCGTTGCTTGATGCCACTAGAAAGAGGCGAACTAGAGTGCAAGCAGCTAGCCTAAGTAGTGCGCAAGCAAGCCTGCGGTAGTAGACTGTCGGCGCACGTAGCTGGCGCTTGAATAATGAAGCGAAGCTCGACACGTAATGCCATGACACGACGAGTCTTAAATAAACTTAAATTTGTGTATCTATAATTGTGATAAACCAAGAAGTACATGGATACATTGTACGTGCAACGCATCAAAAATACCTGAATGACTCGTGAAGCAACAAGTCACATATGTGCTCCCTGAGTTCATTAAAATGATGAAAAAAACTATTTAATTAGTTGTCAGCTTTATTTACGGTTAAAGGGCTCTTAGAAGGGGTTCTACAAGTTTGATTTAAGAAATAAGCTGTAAACGACAAGATTCACTAGATTTTCTAATTTGCAAAAAAATAACTGCCTATATTTACTCAGTTCTCTGATGTTAGAGTATCCTTTTTGGGTACGAAAGGCGCGTAGGGATGTGCAAACGAATAAGAGATGACAAAATAAAACAAACATTTGTCTTCTTTAGGATTTATTTTTTACTAAACCAAAAAGTTTGTTTATTTTTAAATCTGAACTAAAACTGCATTATCCTTTATATATTTTGCTAAAACAATTATTTATCGAAGTTATCCTGCTCGTCGGCAGCCTCTTCTTTAATCTTCTTAGAGTTTTTACGTTCACTATGGCACCTAAGAGCGAGCTTGCAAGCCAGTATGCAGACAAAGATTAGGCTGGTACAGTACTTGGAAAATCACGGCCGCCGTTTTTGCTCTATTACTTTTTTCTCACTATCTTGAAGTTGAACTTTAAAAATATGGGCATACAACTTTTTGCGAAACAATATACGCATGCCCAGTTACAAGTATCTAGTATTAAAATTCACTTTTTGCAAATAGAGACAAACGTGCTGGTCCTTACGGCCGCATCTTGTATGTTAATAAGCTGGAAAAAATATTTGTCTAGGTAACGTAAGCTGCTGCCAGTTTGAAAGGGCTTCGTAGTGTACACTCTGCAGCAAACGTTTGGGGTGCTCGTGAGCATTGCCGCTCTCAAGCGCGTCGCTGCTCTCAAGACTCAAGCTTTGCGCATGCGCTTCTTTTTGTGTTCGTAGACGTGCTTTTTTCGCTCGCTTTTATCGGACACGTACGAGATAACAGAGACTGGCAACAAGTGTCGCGAAATGTTATCAGCCGAAATGACTGGCGCAGCCCTGACACTTCGGCTGATAATATTCATGATAACATGCTGCCGCTCCCGTGCCCCGCAAAATGTTGATGCGAACGGTACATCCGTCCTTCCGTAATCTCCAACTCTCGGTCCCTAACGGGAGGGCCGCTAGACTTTCCACTCAAAACACGCGCTCGTCTGTTCATTCGTATGAAGACCGATTATTTATGGTATAAAGAATAACTTTTGTTTTTATATTTTTTCTGCAATCTATATATCTGCCGATTGCAGATTCCGCATGTCTTGGAAATTAAGGTGTTGCACAATCGCCAACTAAAATAGAGTAACCCACGCTGCACTTGGTCTTTTTTTTTTTTTTCAACCAACCTGAGATCATTTGTTATATTCTTGAAGGCTTGGATTGAAATTGCAGGCTCCCCTACCACAAAATTTGGTTACATCAATTTTACTAGACGAAGCAGGTAAATGTTTCGAGCATTAGGTCTAAATCCCATTCTGACGCATTTAAGACACTTTTTCATAGTCGCTATATATATAACTAAAGTGTTGTATCAAAACATGAGTTGCCGAAAAATCGGTGATTCATGTTTTTGAAGCTTGTTTTCTACACATTGTTTTGGTCGTTGCATATCGCTTTGCTTTATTTGTTACCAATACCTTTGATTCCAGTCAGGTACACAAGCCCTTGAGGCTTACACCGGCTCATCATTGTACATTTTGAAAATGTATGTATTGCAAATAAAACTATTCTATTATATCCTATCTGTGTCGTTTCCTTCTTGCAATCTTTTGAACATCCAGATCTAATTAATAGCTGGAGCTATTAATTATATCTTAAAGTTTAGACGAACAAACTAACAAAAATAATACAAGGATTCCGCTCGTAAGCGAAATTCTATTTAAGTTACAGTCTGGCAGCGTTCACTAGTCTTAGTGCGTTAGAGCCAATAAGTATTTACTATGGGGAGACTAATCAAGCTTTCTTGCCTTATTATGAGGGGTTATGAGAACTCAAATGGGTCTAATGAATTCAAAGTTTTGTGCCACTCCGTTGTAGTTGTCATCCTTTGGCGTTGAATGTTGAGTCTCAAATATTTCAACTACTACCTACATGAACACCCTTCATCTTTATTAATTGAAGGGCTTAGATGTCTGCACTCCACAGCCACTCACATAGGGCCGTTCCCTTTAAGCACGCTTTCCTGTCGTCTAGATTAACGTTTCTAGCTACTCCACTTTCAGGCCACTGGTTTAAGACACTGAAATCCGAAAAACCTCATCATCTACCTCTGCCGTCACCAAACTTTGAGTAACTTGAAGCCAAGAGTCGGTTAAAGGAACTCTTAAAACACACAAACAACCTGCAAGGGATTACAAAAAAAAGGCGACTTTGAATGTTTCGAGAGTTAGGTGGTCCAAATTAATTTACCTATCGAAGGCGACCGTAAGCGTATCGAGAGACATCTGCCGAGTGCTTTCCGGGGCACACATCGTATTAATCAGGGCCGGCGTGTTTTTCTTTTTTCTTCGCCGGATGCGATCCTTTCCCGGGAGGCGCTAGTAAGCTGGTCATTTTCTCTCGCGCTGCAATTCCCTTGTGTCAGGTCCTTTCTTCGGCGCTCGAGGCCACGAGCTCGCACAAATCGGGACAATGCCGACCGTGTTCCCTAAATAGGGAGGCTATTTGATTCATTAATTTATGGCACGGAAATAAACGAGGGGCGAATCGGATGGATGTGCGGACGCCGTTGAATTGAAGTTGCGGTGGGAATAGTCGCGGGTCTGCGTTTTGTTGATTTTATATGCGACTGCTGAGGTATAATCTATGGGGATTCTTGAAAGACTTTGCTCCATTCAACTCTAGGCTGGCAGTGTGGTGAGAGCTACGCGTTCGCCAGGCCAATCTGCAGTCTTCCTTTCATTACTTGATTCCTTTACTCTGCGCGTGGTGATTGGCGGGAGCGCGTTCACGTGGGGAGAGAGAGATTTATTACTTTGACCCGACTGCCGGCTCAGGGGTGAGCTGAGTATATAAATTGCGCTGCCGCTCGCCTAAAGCATCCCTCTTGTCTGCTATTTTTGTAACAGAGGAAAGGGGTGGCCGCGCCTAAAAGCGATAGTATAAAATTGTACAGCTCTTCCACTTCACGTGAATATAGAGGACCAGCTAAGCTGTTATTTTTATGACGTGTAGGATGATGCCTAGAGGACGACGTCTAGGACGAGCTCAAGGACGGCTTCTAGGATGACCTCGAGGACGACGCCTAGAGGACGACGTCTAGGATGACCTATACGAAGACCTCGAGGACGACGCCTAGAGGACGCCCTCAAGGACGATCTCGTGGACGACGCCAAAGAGACGACGCCTAGGACGACTTCTGCACGACTTCGAGGACAACTTCAAGGACGAGCTAGAGGACAACCTCAAGGACGACCTTATAGGACGACTTCTAAAAAGCACCTCGAGAACGATGCCTAGAGATGAAAACAAGAGATCAGGAGCTCACTATTAAATGATGCCAAGGAAAGCTGACTCACGCTGGTTGCCCCCTCTTTTTAGTTTTATTTATTCATACTTGCCACGACCAATGGGGAATTTTCTGTCAACATCCGCGAACGAATTTTGCCTGATCCTAGCGCATAACAGCTTCGCTGTAAAAAGAAAGAAGAGAAATATGTATCCCTAAGCGGACTGGATGCGCCTGCGTGTGAGTGTAGTCCCATGATGCGAGGAAGTTAGGTAGAGGGTGTCGTGACCGACGTGGGTTCCTAAGGTGGACCAGGCTTGGCTGGGGTCCAGACCCGCACGGAGCTCCGGGCAGGCATCTCAGCAGGCGACGAGGAAAATCATTACAACTCTGCTTTATTCACAGATGTACATGTCAGGAAAGCATTGAGCTCTGACTTTGCAGCAGCTAGCAGCAGGTATAAGTCTTCACTTATGTGAGCACCTTAGTAGCGGTAGTCCGCTACTTTTAAAGTCTTTTGGTTGCCATGTAGTCAGGTGGCAGACAATCGCGGCGGTGCACCAGTTTCCATTACCGACGCCTTCCCGGAAGAATCCTCTGTCCAGGTGACGTCCCACGTTCACGCACACCGCACCGCAGAGCTCGTCTCTCTCGGTGGCATCATGCGTTCACACATTCCGTTTCGAAGGAGTCGTCTTTCCAGGTGTCTCGGGGCAGGCCGTGAGAGATATTGTCCTAATCTTGGAAAGTGTCCGAGGCCCGCTAGGTTGACCTTACCTGGATATATCGACTTGACTTCCAAAAAGGGCAGGCATCCGGCCGGTTCGACGCTTTTAAGCCACGTTGTTTTGGCGGTGAAAGGTTAGACGGCATTTCCTTCGTTCTGCGGACTGAAGTTTGCACCATGACGTCAATCGAGCGCTAACGTTGACTGCTGTCGTGAGCGCAAGATGAGACGATGCGCCAAGGTTGCTGGCGGCTTGTCGTCGCCGTTTTTGCTAATCGCAACAAGGGCAAGGCACAAATGCTCTCGCCTCCTCCTGGCACCTGAACCGCAAACTTAGTGTTCATATACCATGTGACCTCGTGTGACTCCCCTATTTTTTCTATACATGCACCGCCACACCAGTAGAGCAGGAATGCTTATAATAGGCACGGAATGGGCTTTTCATTCAGGAGGTTTAGATAATTCGGGCACCCTGAATGTAACACAGCCCATCCTGTGTAATCTAAACCACGATTTAAGAGATAGCGCGAGCTGTTTTTTTTAGAGCGCAGCTCTTAGGCGCCCGTTTCCGGGTTTAGCGGCGTCGCCGTCGGCGTCGGCGTAACCGCGCTAAGTTTAGCGGGAAAATTGATGTCACTTGACCTCAACAGCAATTCAGTTCCCCGCTAAATTTAGCAGAGAAAGTTTACGTCACGTGATACCAATGAAATTCCCCGCTATATTTAGAGGGGAATTGAATTGGTGTTGAGGTCACGTGACGTCAATTTTTGAAAGGTTGGATGTAAGAGGACCAGGGGAGAGGAGGAGGAAGGAGAGGAGGAGGAGGAGGAATAGGATGGGAGAGGCAGAGTAGGAGGGAGTAGGGGAGGAGGAGGAGCAGGAAAGGAGGAGAAGAAGGGAAGGAGGGGACGATGAGGAGCAGAGGCGAAGGAGCGGAGAAGGACAAGGTGCGGAGGAGATGGAGGGGCATACCCTCGCCTTCGTACCCTCGCCTACTCCTCCTCCTCAAGAGTTGCGCTCTAATTTCGCGTTACGGAAATTTGTAAACGTCTTTAATTTTTTTCAAGAATTGATAAAGTTTAACATTTGAGGTGATTGGGAAACAGCTGCTTAAACCCTGATTGAACCCTCAAAAGAACAAAAATAACAGGCAAAAACACATTTGTGTATTTCGTATCTCCTACGTTTCAGTTGTTTAAACAGAGTTGTGCCATTTCTTGTTTTTATTGTGCGGAGTACGTGCTTGACTACGGCGGTGAGGATGGTGACTGGAAGAGTCACCAGCTGGCTGTCCACGATAGGCAGTTCCCGTTTGAGTATTTGCGTTGCGGCTCCCAGTACGGACTGTAGGTGACGGGCTCCCACACTCGTGGCATCGGAGAGCCGGGACAAGAGGCCGTTGTGCTGGCCAGGGTATCCCGTGAGTTTGTATACACTTGCATCAGTTGAATAGAAACTTTACTGCGATACACTCAGAACGCCACTCACTAGTCTGTCGTTATTTATACTGGACAATGAGAAAGATAAGCAGTATCACCCTTTAATACAATCCTGCAGTCTCAATGGGAAAGACGCGTCGAAACATTTTACCACAAATACCGCATTAGTACGCGACCAATATACCAGTCGCCTTTGTCACGGATTAATTTGATTAAACAAAAAACAGTGATCGACGTCCCGAGTTCATCATGGTGCCGTGTAAATAACGCTAAATGTGTTCGAATCATCCGCGATCCGCCCAGTGAGAGAAAAAATGCTTTCCTTGTGCCCGTCTGTGCCAGAGCAAAGTGGTCTAAGGCGCATTCTGAATAGTCAAAGCTTTCCTTCAGCCCTATTCGTCGGGTGACAAACGCAACTTTCTGGTTTTTGCAACATCGTTTAATCGTGATGCTTGTTCGCAAGCATATTCTGCTGTTGCCGGCTGGCTGTGCTGAAACGTTGGAAAGCCCTCGAGGTGGCGCAAGCCTCCGCCTTGTTCAAAACTGCCGCCATACTTATTCATTCATCTCCGCTACTGGCAAGATGAGTTCGGTTTGTCCGCGAGCATTGTCTGTCTCCTTTTCGTCGAATCGAACTGGTTTACGTATCTCTATGACAATTACCTGGATCGCGTTTCCCCAGTCCGCAAATGTTCTTAATCCGCCATGTTACGACGAGTCTCTCGCACATGCTACAGGCGGACGGGTGAAGTGTTCTTCAGGCTGTGCTGGTTATCAGCGGTGAGGCGTATTTTGTATACTATCAACGCTGTTTGCTAAGAACGTCTTCTCTTGAAGCGATGGCTCGTACGTTTCAGAATCCAGAGGAAGTCTTACGAAAATATATTCACCATTTTACTAGAACCTTTGCGCGACACCATTGTGAGCAGTGTAGCTTGTGTTCACCGACTACAACTGCTTTGAGGTGAAATACGTGTAGTCAGAGAGAGCTTAAGAGGACACTGCAAGGAAAAATACTTTTTAAAAGGCATAAATGGGACACGTTCTTTTATATTTTGACAAAAAAAAAAAAAAAAAAACATTTGCGCTTTAATACTCCGTTAGACGCCGTTTAGGTTGAGGCCATGGCTCGCTCTACACTCTTAGAAATAGGGGATGTATAGGGGTACACCCCTTGTCCCATATGTAACACCCCAAAACTACATTTGGACGTTCAGTCCACTGACGTCGAGCTAGCGATACCAACTTTTACGAGCGGCTTGATAGCTGTTGGATATAACGTATTAAATAGCTAATGTGCGTATCAAAGACAAAAGAAAAAAAAACACTGAGGTTTTGCAGCAGGGCCAAAAAAACCTTGATTGTCTTACTGTAGCCTTTAATGCGTGCATTAGCTATTTTAATAAGTTGTATCGGTCGACTATCAAGCCGCTCTTGAAAGTTGGTATCGTCGGTTTGACGTCTGTGGAATGAACGTCGAATTGTTGTTTTGGGGAGTTACATATGGGACAAGGGGAGTACCCCTATACACCCTCTATTTCTTAGAGTGTAAGCCCCGGTTACAAATCAGTTGTCCCGCCCATTACTACTGGACTTGCCTGGCTGCTCGACCGAACACGCTAACAAGAGTAGTGACTCCATTTCGCGACACCTGGTGCGTCTTGTCTGGGGGTCCAACACCGCCTGCTAGTCGTGCGAGCAGACGCGCGGCAGCCTCCGGCATCATCTGCTAGTTCACCGACGTCAATCGTCGTCTGCTGTGCCCGTGAGACGAGGACATTAAAGGCTATGTTACACTCCGACATGGGGCGTAGCAAACGCGGCGTAGCTCGGTGGACAGCACTACTGATTGGTCGGAGGTATCGAGTTTTTGCTCTGCCCGCCAATGAAGGGCCCAGGTTTTGCGCTAGGCGACGTTCGCTGCGCTCAGGGTCGGAGTATAACAGAGCCTGAAAGCTGCACGTCGGCGTCCGTTTTCGCCTCCATCCGTCTGCTATTCCGTCCCCAACTAAAAAAATCTGCAACGCTCAGACAACGCGACCATGCAAGCGGCGTTCTAGCATTCCAACATGCACGAGCCACCCTCCAATAAAAGCGCATGTCAGCGTCTATCGATGTGCGGCAATTAACGACCGAAGGTACTAAAAAAAGCAACAAATTAAATGTACAGTCTTTCCAATTTTACTGTTCTTGTTATTTTCTTCACATGACATCCGCGAGCAAGGTGGGTGAGCGTCATGACGCACAATTAAAACGTGACGTAAAAGTATTCGCTTTGGTAGGTCAGGTGCACTGCAAAAATTTGAAAGCTGCTTGCGTTTGGAGGCGAAATTACGGGAACATACGTAGACAAACTTGATGCAAGCCGAATGCCTGATTACCTCCAACCAAATGGCTCGCAAATTCTTACCTTTGTGGGTATTGTCCAGTATTGTACGAAGCGGCGTTCCAAAGAACGGCTTTCCTGGAACGCGTTCCTTTAGGAGGAACGAAGGAACGCCGCCGTTCCATTTCGCATCGGTGAAACTGGAACGGGAACTCGTTACATTTTTACTGGAACGGAAGGAAGAACGGCGTTCCTTTTTCTTCGTCTGGCGGGGTCATTTTTATTTTATTTATAAGAAGGAATTCTATAAAGGTATAAAAATAATATATTTACGAACAGGAGGATCTCATAAAGTTTGTTTGTTACTTGGGGTTTATTTTTTTGGTACTCTTTTGGTAGCAATAGAGTGCAGGAGAGCTAGTGAGCATTGATCTCTCTTCAGGTGTTCAGAGACTGCAGTACAGAAATCAAAACATCTAGTTTAGGAAAAGACAAAAAAAGGACGTCTCAAACTCAGCTAGTTTATTTGCTTCCCACGAATCCTCATACACCCAGAAATTTAACGCCGACTTCAGCCATCACTGAACTTCTACAAAGAAACCAGTTACATCAAAGAAACAGGTTACTAGACATCAAACGCACCCTTGTATCCCAGGAATTGGCCAGATGCACAGAAATTAACCGTCCCGCCCTCTCCTTCCACCTTCAATCTGAACGACGAGTCCAACCTTCACGAAGAGAGGCAGGTAGCTCTCAAGACTGACCTTCAAAAAGTCCTACCTTCTTCTCCACCTGCTCGTCTTGCTGAGAGCGGCGTCGAGAAGCAACTGTTTTTAAGTTCGTACACGGGACCTTGTTAGATTGAAACGTGTGAGGTTGTTGTAGAACGCTCGTGCGGTGTGGGGTAACAGTACATTTGGCTCGTCTGCATAGTCCACCACAAACATGCATATGGCAAAACGCAGAGATTTTTAAAAGGGATTATATCGAAAAATGAAACCTCGCTTCCCCTTCTTTTCCTCTCCTGGTGTCCTTCCATCACGGCATTCAAATTCGTATGTTGCAATTTAATGGGAGAGATAAAAGAAAACTTGGTTTGATCAAACCAAATATTGCAATTAGCAAAATACAAATGTAACGTATAAGTAACGACACGTTCCATTTTTTAAGTGTAACGGGAACGAGTTCTTTTCTTTGCAGATGGAACTTGTAACGGGAACGCGTTCCTAAAATCAAGGGGAACGAGGAACGTGTACAACACTGGTATTGTCCCGGTATTAAAACCATGGTCGCAGTCACGACGGTTGCACAGTTCACAGAGCGGCGGGTTTGCTCTTACGGGAACCAATACCTTTATTCAACATCAACACACGCAGACAAAAAAAATCAAGCCAGATCGATCAAAATAGTTGATCTACAGGGTGAAACAAGAGACTGCAGCCTCTTTAAATCGACCGGAAAATTCGGTTTCTTAACCTATCGCGCTACGACTTTGTGCAGCGTTGCCCACAGATGGTGCATTTTTTTGTAAAATTTCCAAAGCGCGAACTTACCGAGGAAAAAGTGAAGAAAGAAAAAGGCTTAGCTCCTGTGGAAACGCAGCGACGCCACCGGTCTGGAAACAACACGGCGCCGTTTCGCACGGGAGACAAGAGATGGCGCAAGCGGTCGCGACGCCAACTGCCGCCAAGGAACGAGCAGACGACGCCGAGAGCCGGCGTGTTTAGCAGACAATGAACTGCAGTTCCTTGTTGATACCGCGCCTATTTTTGTTTTCGCGACTGTCGCCGCCTGCGGAACGTGAGCCGCTTTTGAATCGAAAGGATCGTCTGCTAAAGTGCCGGCTCTCGGCGCCGTATGCTCGTTCGTTGGCGGCGTTCGTTGCGCCATCTCTTGTCTCCCGTGCGAAATGGCGCCGTGTTGTTTGCAGACCGGTGGCGTCGCTGCGTTTCGATAGGAGCTAAGCCTTTTTCTTTCTTTACTTTTTCCTCAGGTAAATTCGTTCTTTGCAAATGTTACAAAAAAATGCACCATCTGTGGGCAACGCTGCACGAAGTCGTAGCGCGATAGGTTAAGAAATCGAATTTTCCGGTCGATTTAAAGAGCCTGCCGCCTCCTTGTTTCACCCTGTAAGTCACTGAGCAAGGACCCGTCCAGCTACGAAAACGAGATCCTCACAGCGCTTCGGAAGGTGCGTACTTGCGGCAGTTGTTAGCTGCAAGCTACGTCGGTCGAGGAGATCTTCTCTCTAAACATTTCCCTGAACTCAAAGCCACACGCACACCTAAAAATTGATGAGCTCAGTGAGCCTCACTCGTTCAGCACTTCGCAGACGCCATCAGCCATGTCTGTTAACGATTCAAACCAAAGAAGAAGATGCACCTCGCAGAATACGTTTGAACACAATAATGATTCTATCCTTGCTTATTTCCTTCTCAAACATAAAAATAGATCAATTAAAATACTATAAAAGCACAGAGATACAAATATACAACCAACCTTTCCCGCGTCAATCATCTCTCCAGCAAATGAGAGATGAAAGCACTTTGTAAGTACGGGGCGGGGCTTGGCGGGCTTCGACCTCCACCTTCGGCACCTAAATTGCGTCTAACGGCGACAAATATTGCGCGTAAGAAAAAAAAATATTTTTCTGTGGTTGAAGCTTTTTTTTTTAATACTCGTGTTCCATCTATTCTTTTTAAAAAAACTTTTTTTTCCCTTGCAGTGTTCGTGATTCGCAGGTCACGCGCATCTAATTATCGCTCTATATAGCCATTGAAATTGTCTCATGCCATGCCCAACGTTTCTTGAGATGTCCGTTTTTATAGCAGCTGTTCCGATCACGCGCATGTACTTTTGTGCATAGTGTACACCGATAAAATTGTTTAATTCCTTCAATTGCTTCTATCTCACCATCCGAGCTAAGCCTTTAACAGGGGGTCAATAATAATAATCGAAACGTCACAGACGGCGGAAATTACATTAACGCCCCCTCCCTTCCCTGGACGCAACATCTGTGCCCAGAGCTTTGTTAAGATGAGTGGCGGTATCGGAGGATAGAAAAAAAATAATGGAAAGAAAAAACGAGAGGCCGGCTACATTCGGTATTGTCGCAGAAATCGAACTCCACAAGCTGGATCCGTTCTCAGCTTCCCCAGTCGGTCAATACTGTCAACGCTGGGTTATCAGGAAGTCAGTTCCTCTTGCCAGCACAGGTTCCTCTCACTTAAATCTAAATGCCTTTGGAGTTGGAACCATTTTATTATGGTGATCGATACATTGCTTTACGTTCAGGTATAGTTAAGTCGGAGATTCTGATGCCGATAAAACGTACAATAGGGACAAGATAAAAAAGCGTAGACGCGTTTTTAATCGATGTAGTAATATATTATTGTTTTTTTTATACTTTATTGCTCTTTCGAAATACAATCGTGAATATTTTAACCGTATTGATATGAGTATGGTGTGCATGTTTACTTGGTTTATAAAACAAAGGTGGCGTGAATGTTTCCAAGCGCTTTATTTATATGAATTTAGCTACGCAGTTTAACTTTGGTTGAATATCCATAGAAGCAGCAAGAAACGAAAACGTGACATCAGTATAGCGTGACATCAAAATCAAAAAAGAGAAAAATAGGGACGTTCCGGCGAAGGCTTCCAAGGCGTCCGTAATATTTTGGCGGACTCGGCGGGATTTCAAAACATGACCACCCAACCACATCCGACGCTCCCGCAAGCGAGTGGAGCTCTTTCGAATTCTTTAGTGCCACAAACAACGAAGCAGCTATTCATCTCTACTTGTTGAGGAAAGCGCTGCTGACACCGCCGATCTAATGGTGGCCATTGATTGCGGCGTGGTTGGTCGCCTCAGTTAGCTCGAGGCAAGAATAGAGTGTGAGATTGCCGATGTCAGACGTCGTTTCAACGAGGGTCTTACGTTCACTGAATCACGGTTACAACAAGTAGAAAGACGCTTTCAAGCTGAGACTCGAGTAAGTAGCCATAGTGACTTTGGGAACTACACCTCTGATCCTTAAGCTATGAAAAACCGGAGACAGCGTGTTCCGGCGATTGCGGCACTAGAGCTGGAACTGCTCAATTTCGACGGAACCTCCTCCTGGTGGACGTTCCTCATTCTGTTTGAAGCTATGGCCGAAAAAAATGGGTGGGATATGTTTACTAAAGTTCGAGTGTTGGTAAATTAACTGCGAGGTAGAGATTAAGATTCTATCGAAAGTATGTCATCTGCTTGCCGCTCATCATATGAACTGCTGGTTCAAGCTTTGGAAGCTCATTTGGCGATACAGATGTTCATTAATTTTACCTTCCTTCTTTACATCAACACCGGCAAAGAACCGACACACTCCAGGAATTGGCATGCACGGTTTTGCGATTATAAGAAAAAGCGCTCGTCGGGTGTCCCAAAACCACAGTGAACCAGATGGCGATTGCCGCCTTCATAGGCGCTATTGCTGAGATCCAATTTGCAGCGCCATGTTCGACTTTCTAATACCAGCACATTACAGTCGGCACTGGATAACGCACTGGAATAGGAGATAGTCAACAAGACCATAAATCATGCACGGGCATCCCTGATGACGAAACAACACCGGACCATGTATACCGATTCCCCTGAATGAGGTGCTTTTTTCGGCACCGTTGGATATTTTGCTAAGAACTGTCCTGTTCGTGAAGAGAATGTCCAAGACTTTTTCTTGAGTAAAGCGGAGTGGATTCACACAGGCATAACGAGACTCGATTCTTCGAAGTGTGCCATGTTCCTCATGTATCAACCGTGTTACATACTACTACAATGCCTACACTTCGCGTTCGTCTTTATGGGATTGGACGAAATATCAAACCTCACGTAAACAAGGGCGCCGTAGTGAGTGTCACTGATGCTGGCTTTCACTCCGTCAATGGTACGACACCTGGCATCTCACATGGCAGAGTTCATTTGATCCCTGCGGATGGTTCACTACTTCAAACAAGAAGAAATATTATGCTCTCTGGCGAAACCTTAAGAACCGATGTTGGAGCTATTCAGAGCGCGCGAGGACACCAGAAAAAGGAAGCAAGCACGCGACCAAAGCATTGGAGCTGCCACGACCTCGGCCGCTTGATCACGAGCTGTGCACTACGACGAGAAGAAGAAGAAGATGCGATGGCTCCCGAACGACGTTGACAATTCTGTACCCGATGTCGGACAATTAAATTAGTTTGTTTTTATTAGATCGAAGCATCGACCTCAGACCAAAAAAGATCCGTCATCCTTTGGTGCCGAAACCCGGGAACTTCCTTTACCGGGCTGGACGGTGAGTCTGAGGGTTGATTTAACAGAGCTTCAAGTCTCGACATCGGGGAAGCAAGACAGCGAGGCCTAACAACGCGGCGATGGAGAGACTCAAACAGAAGCGGAAGATCCAACGCTCGCAAGTCACCAAAGTACTTTCGGAGATCGACGCGGCTGTGGAACGCGAAGTACTTGCTGAAGAGGAGCTCCGGATTCTTCTCGCTCGTCTCAATACCATACATGGCCAACTGAACGAAACGGACGCTGCCATCGAGCCATTGCTGACAGATGGAGAAGCGGAACAGGAGTACGCGCGGACTATTGAGTACAACGACCGTGTCGTCGCTTATTCCGCTCGCCTGAGCTTCAAGATTACCATCGCAAGTGCAGACGGTGCCAGGACCTCCGATCGAACAAGACGGAGCGGTAACGAGTCCTCTGGGTCATCTGCGAAAGTGAAGCTCCCAAGCTGGAGCTTTTGAGGTTCAACGGAGATAGCCTACAGTGGCAGCCCTTCTGGGAGCAGTTTGAACAGGTGGTCCACAATAACCGAGAGTTATCGCCGACCGACAAGTTCAACTACTTGAGAGCTGCTCTCTGAAGAAGCCGCTGAGGCGATTGCCGGACTACCAGCGACAGCGAGCTGCTACGAGGACGCTCGGGACATCCTCAAAACCCGGTTCGGCAACGAAAAACGGTTGATCGACGATCACATGATCAGGCTATTGGAGAGACAGCGGATCCGATCATCGCTCGATGTCCGAGGGCTCAGGCGACTACACGACGACCTACAAGGAAACATCCGTGGGCTCAGGTCTCTTGGGGTGAGCGAAGAAACCTTCTCTACACTTCTGCACCCATTAATACTTCGGCTGCTTCCGGAAGACCTTGTTCTTGCCTACCATAGAACTGCTTTACGCGACGAGGAGCACCGACGACTGAGCACCCAATCTGACTGCCCTGTCGAGTAGTAACAGTGACCAAGACCGAGGTCAACGGAGTCAACTGCCAATTCTCCTGAGGTTTCTGCGTGTAGAAGTAGAAAGCAGAGAGAGGACTTCCTGCACAAAGAAAACGAATCATCGCCTAAAAGACAGTTCACGACGAGAAACAGTTTACGTCTGCTACATCAAAAGAACCTGCGAGGTCGTGGACAAACAGAGGGACGGCAGCAGCACTCCTACAACGAACAGACAACCAGGAGTGTGCGTTCTGCAAGTCGCCAAACCATGACACCGAGGTGTGCAGCGAAACCATGTCTCTCACTGAAAAACGACAGATCCTTCAGAAGGCTGGACGATGCTTTAAATGTACAAAACGAAACCATCTCGCCAAGAAGTGCAGAAGCAAGATCACATGTTCTGAGTGCCAAGGTCGACACGCTACCGTTATGTGCGACCCCGAATTCCTCTCGAGATTAAGTCAGAACCCGGAGACACCACGGAAGAGTAACGTCTCCACCAGTCCCGTGACACTTCAAGCCGCTGTCACTGATGAAGCAAAAACGACGGTACTGCTGCAAACAGCTACAGTTTGTAGCTCAGAAGCCAAGTCAGCAACGGCACAAGAAAAGGCGGCACTCACAGAAGCTCACGACGACGTGGGTCGGCTCAATAAACCTCTGTCGACTTCCAAGAAGAAGACGAAAGTGAAGTTCAAGATGTTGCTCGAGCAAAACAGTGATCTCGAAAAAGAGGTGTCTGTTTTGCAGTCGCAGCTGGAAGAGAAGTGTCAGCTGCTGGAGAGCGTTCAACATGCTTTCGATTCAAAGTGCACTCAAATGAAAGAAACCACGCGAGAACTTGCAGCAAGGACAGCAGCCGCTGAGGCTCAGATTGCTGGGCTGATACAGCAGCTACAGGACAAAGAACAGGATCTCTCGAAATTGCGGGAGCAGTTGAGCACGGCTGTTCAGAAAGCGGATTCAGAGATTACTTCTCTTCAACAGAGCTTGGGGGCAAGAGCGCAGACATCTTCGAGGTTGCAGACAGAGTTGATGGACCTTAGAAGCAGCTTGGAAACAATGAAGGCCGAGAAAGGCTCTGTCGACAAGACACTCAAGGAAGTCGAGGATGGACTGCGAAAGGCTCAAGATGAGCGCAAACAGCTAGAACTCTCGCTGAGTACAGTCACCGCAGACCTCAAGAGTTCTCAGGCTGCAATGGCCAAATTGAAAGATGCATGCACTTTCGTGAAAGTGCAGCTTGGTGCTGCAGAAGTCGAAAAGGCCGAACTGTCGGAGCGGCTGACCAACTCGCTTCAGTGCACAGAGGATGTCAAGC
This sequence comes from Ixodes ricinus, assembly GCA_037355805.1. Taxonomy (NCBI): domain Eukaryota; kingdom Metazoa; phylum Arthropoda; class Arachnida; order Ixodida; family Ixodidae; genus Ixodes; species Ixodes ricinus. Next base: position 5,232 of record JAZHYW010025921.1, on the reverse strand, counting down.
AAGAGAAGGAGGCACTAGAAGCAAGGAGCGACACGTTGACAAAGATCGTCAAGGCGCTTGAGTGCAAGTTGTGCGAAGCAGAGCACATGGGCCAGCAAAAAGAGAAAGAAACGATTGTCGAGCTCAGCAGACTACAAGCCGAACAAGTGAACGCTCGCAAAAAGCAAGAGAAAACGAACCAGGAGAAACGAGAGCTATCACTCTAACTGACTGAAAAGAAAGACATGCTTCGCAGCGAAGAGCTCAAGGATCATTTCAACAACGACAGAATTCACTGGAAGCACAGACAAGAAATCATGAAGAGCTTTTGGGAACGCTGGTCGAGAAAGTACCTGACGGAACTTGGGTCGCTGCATGCTACGAAGTAGTCACGTCACCGAATCAAGAAAGGCGATTTGGTGCTTGTACGTGGAAGTATGCAGCCACGCCAGTTGTGGAAGTCAGGAATCGTCCAACACGTATTCCCGGGATGAGACGACAAGGTACGTTCTCGCGAAGTAAGGCTTCACGACGGAACTCCAGTGAAGCGCCCTGCACAGCCTTTGTACTGCCTGGAATCCTCGGACTGTGAAAAACGGACTAAGTGCGTTTTCCGGGGGTGGATGTTGGAACTATTCAGAGCGCGCGAGGACACCAGAAAAAGAGAGCAAGCACGCGACCAAAGCATTGGAGCTGCCACGACCTCGGCCGCTTGATCACGAGCTGTGCACTACGACGAGAAGAAGAAGAAGATGCGATGGCTCCCGAACGACGTTGACAATTCTGTACCCGATGTCGGACAATTAAATTAGTTTGTTTTTATTAGATCGAAGCATCGACCTCAGACCAAAAAAGATCCGTCAACCATCATTAATACCCTTTCGTAATGTTGAGCAATATTGAATGACCTGTGAATCTCGGTTGTGACAGGTGCTTAAAAGTAAAATTTGACATAACATTTGAGCTCGATAAATAAGGTGAATCTGTTCCACCAAAGTTAACCGTTCCGAAAACGAGGAGTAAGCAGGCAATGACATTACTCCTCCAAGATAACCTGCCGATACAATAAAACGATGACGTTTTGCGACAAGCTTTTTTGCTCTGTGAAACTTACCTTGATGTGTCTCACCTGGGAGAATGCTGGTCAAGAAAGGAGCCTGCACATTAGCTCTCAAGTATTTAGGCCGCAATACCTGTGATTCAATCTAAATGTACTATACAATCTGAAACGCCAATCTCAAAGTACATTTGTCATCGTCTCGCACTCATGACACTATTGTGCCTAGACTCCCAGCTGCTTGGATTACAGCCGTGATTCCGGATGTGAACTTTTCCGGAGGCATTTTAGTGGAGAAGCTACTGCACTTATGTTCGGAAAGAGAGTTTTCTGTTCCTAGAGGCCTGGTTTATTTTGTTGTCGGTAACTTTAAGATTCCAATATTTAACTTGACAGAGTGGTGAGCTGCAGTTGCAATTTGATGAGAACTTTGGTATTACAACGTGTGCGCTACCAAATGAAACTCTTGCGACCATTTCTGCATCGTTTTCCCGGCACCCCTCCCAAAAATAAAATCAACCGGGGCAAACCTGCTTTGGTCAGATTTGAATTCTGAACAAAAGTTGACGGTAAAATGGAAACCGGAAATACGAAATCATCTAATAACATATCAACAGTGCATTGCCGCCTCACCCAAAGAACTGGGATGTACTTCGTTTTCTCGTCCCACTATCGTCATTGCTGGTCACGCGCCGGTGCGCTACCATCTAAGGCGTGTTTCGATGGCAGAGCAAAAATAAATGAAATAAGCAAGTTGACGACATGCTTAAAGAGGACATCACCTCTAAGTCACACAAACCTTGGACTTCACTTGTCGTTTTGGTTGAAAAAGAACAGATTCACAACGTTTTGTCTTGACTACTGCACGCTAAACAGCATTAGAACCTGACGTATACTCTCTTATCCAGACCAGATGACGCCCTAGATCACATGTATGGCTCTAGCTACTTCAGAACTTTAGACCTTATGCCCGGGTACTGGCAGGTAAACATGGACCCAAACGACGCTGAAAAGACAGCCTTTGTGTCACCCGACGGCTTGTTTCACTTTAACAGCCCACCACTCGGGCTCTGCAATGCAGCCGCCATTTTCCAACGCTTGATGGACCGCGTACTTGGGCATTTGAAGCGGAGGATGGCCCTCGTATACTTTGACGACATCATCGTATAAGCTGAGACACTTGAAGAACATCAACATCGTTAAGGACTCGTACTTAACGCTCTCACTAAGGCTCAGCTCCACCTGAAGTCAAGCAAGTGCTTTCTCGGGTACGAGGACGTCTCATATCTAGGACATCTTGTTATCAGAAATGACATTCAACCAGGTTCCACCAAGCTGGCAGCCTTCGCTAACATTCCTGTGCCCACCAGAAGGAACAACCAAAAAGCTTTCTAGGCTTTGCATCGTACTTCCGTCGATTTGTTCCCAATTTATCTGAAAGGGCTGCTCCATTGACGGAACTACTGAAGAAGGACGTCCCACGGAGATCGGACATAAAGGAGGCGACAACGACTTGCCGACATGGAAGAAATCACTTCTAGAACCACCTACCACTGGCTCATTTTTCAGAGGACGTCCTCACTGTAATTCACACGAAAGCAAGCGATGAAGGCCTTGGTGCTGTGCTGCTCCAGAGAGACGTGTCGGGTGTGGAGAGACGAGTCCTCTACACCAGCCGGAAGCTCAGCGACCCTGAACGTGGGTGTCACTCTTCAGAGCTGGAATGTCTCGCTGTAGTATTATGGCAGTGGAAAAGTTTCGGCCTTATATTTATGGCAAGTATTTTATAGTTGTCACAGACAACGCGGCCACAAGACGGCTTCAATCAAAAAGCGACTTACACCGAAGCTGACACGATGGGCTATGAAGCTGCAGGCGTATGCCTTCTCTATTGTACATTGGAGTGGGTCATTGCATCAAGATGTTGATTTCTTGTCACAAAACGCAGTAGAAGAGGTCCACTGTCCTCATGTGTTCGTCATCCTAGACTTGCCGACGATGCAATCCGAAGACGCCGAAAATTCGGGAATCATTCAGTTGCTTACAGTAGAAAACAACGGCTTACCTCCACTTTCTCCGTGACGCTTGGATCGCTTGCATGATGACAATTAGCATCGAGACGGCCTACTGTGCCCCTGGTCATGTGCTTCAGGTGCGTGGCTTTCCATTTTTTACAAGAACGCTCGGCGAATATTTTAGGGATGTGCCACGGAACCCCAACCACAGGGTATTTGGGACAACACCGAAAATCTAGATAAAATCTTTAGAACGTTCTGGTTGGCCGGGTTTCAGAGGTGATGTTTAAAAGTACGTTGCGTAGTGTAGTACTTTCCAAATTTGGAAAAACACCAGCAACATATGAAAACCGGAAGTTCAACACAGACCTCCCCCTGGAAGGCAATTTGAAGTAATTTGAATAGACCACTTTGGACCATACCCGAAATCAGATGTCGAAACAGAAACATCGTTGTAGCCACAGACTACTTGACGATGGGTTAAAGTTAAAGCTGTTCCCGACACGTCAGCGACACACCTTGTCAGTTTTGTAAACAACCACTTGGTATTACGGCATGGGGTACCACGGACGATGATCTCTGACCGGAACATCGTTCATGTCCCACGTTTTCAAGAATACCTTAAAAATTACGGCATTGAACACGCCGCGGCTTCTCCCTTTCATCCTGAGACGAATGTTCTCGTTGAGCGCAGCAACCGCACTTTCAGTCACAAATTGGCTGCCTTTGTAAAGGAATTTCAAAAGAACTGGGATCAGTACATTGGCAAAGCGGTGTTCGCGCTGAACACGTCCCAACAAGAAACGACATGTCAATCGCCATTTGCGTTAGTTCACGACTTTTCACCTCTCCAGTCTGGGCCCTGGGTGGTCCTCGGTTCAGTATGGAAAACGTCTCACCCTTCCAGACTGAGCCCAGAACAACGACTGAGTTTAGGCTAAACAAGAAATATAGATTGAGTCACTATCCTTTATAACAAGCCACAAATTGCCGTGCGTCTACGTAGAGAAACCTCTGGACCATCGTTTATCCCAGAGGATCCAGTGCTCCTTCAAAATCGCCGTCGACGTGCACAGCGAGCAGGGAAGCTACTTCCAAGGTACTTTGGACCCTTCACAGATATGCAGGCAGCTCGAACTTGTCACATATCACCTCGAGAAACTACGAGCTCCATATCAACGAGGAAGAGCAACGGACTCTCACTGCTCACGTCGGCCAACTGAAACTGTTTCACACGGTGACTACATTCGTACTCTTCAAGACGGAATGCCTTTAGGAAGGGGGCGAATGTAATGGCAAAAGAAAAATAGGAAAACAGGGACGTCTGGACGAAGGTTCCAAGGACGCCCCTAACAGTGCGCAATAAGTTATGTAATCAACACAAACCCGTGTGACCTATAAGGCATTCACAGCATCACACACAAAAAATACAGAGTAGGTAATAGCAGATGTTTGGATCTCAAACGCTTTCATGACTCATTAATCTCAAACATAAGTGAACCTATCTCAGAGTATTGTAAAGACGATCCATAATTTTCCTACGAATTCTCCCCTCAGCAACAGAAGTTCCTCTCCTGCGAGTGTCAAGATAAAATAATTTTCCCAATATACGGAAATACATTGTAATCTGCCCGTCAGTTTCCTGAAGTACGTGCGGCCTAGCGCATATGTTATTTGTGATTGCCTTGAACAAGAGCAAGCTGATGTATAAAATAACGATAAAATATATGCCTAGAAGAGTGCATTCATGAGTTATTGAAACATAGATATGAGATAAGTTTCATAGACACACATTTTAACATTTAACGCCAGGAACTCTCACATTAAAGATAAAATTGGAGTTTCTTGATATTTTTGAAAACAAAAATATCACGTTTTAATGAAGTTTGAATCTTACCCATCCACTGAGAAGGTTGTGCATGTCTAGTGCTGAAGGCTGAGCCCCTAACTTTTGGTGACTTACAGTTTATAACATGTCACAGGAACGAAGGCAAAGCATCGATGGTGAAAAATATTTACTTAGAACTCCTTAAACCTGGATTTTTCGAATTATGTATACGCATAAGGATTGTCATGACAACGTGTTTCTTTTTTGCACATTCAATTAAAATAAGCTTGTGTACATTTGATTGTACAGGATGAGTCAAAGGGACAGATGACTGTTTGAAGAGACCGCATAAG
>JAZHYW010025918.1:0-21091 GCA_037355805.1 Ixodes ricinus | reverse complement strand
AATGTTCTCCGGGATTCATAAAACAGACCAATTCTGCTTTCATATGGGGGGTTTAGAGTGCGCTATGGGTTAACCGCTAGGTGCCTCAGACCGGCGCCTTTGCCAATATTTTTGAACCCCGTCCCCTTTTTGACCGTTTCTGATGTGAGAGACCATGTTCCGGTTAAAATAAATCGAGAAATAAAGCGATTGTTAAAATGCTCTCCGGGATTTTAAAATTAGACGAAGCCTGCTATCATATGTGGGGGTAAGAGACCGCTCAGAGTAGGAACCTAGATTCCTCGGAGCGGCGTTTTTTTGCAGTATTTTCAGACCACGCCCCCTTTTTGACCGTTATTTACTGCTGGGGTCCAGCGGCACCACCAGCACCTATTGCTTCACACAAGGGATTACATAGAACTTTACGGGAAAAATGGTGAAAACTGGAATTTCTTACCTTAGTAAGCTGTTCTCGAGGATGATACTTTTATGTATTGCGGGAATGAACGTTAAAGGGCAGCTCCGCCGTAAATTTGAGCGTTTTTATCGAAACATATTTTCGGAAAGGGTACTAAAAATGTAGCCTATAGCAGCGGTTAAATCATTAAAAAACTGTTTACATAATTTATAATCGTTAAAATACGCTGAAACCAAAACCGAAACTAACTTGCCACTCGACTGGTCCGCCATTTTGATGTGACGTCACATATGGTATAAACACTCGCACGTGTGCAGTTTGAGCCTGGCCAGCCTGGTAGCAGGTCACTGTTTTGTGTTCGTGCCGCGGATAAAAATGGACTCATCAAGCTCGTCTGAATCGAGCAACGATGAGGATATGCGGCTAGATTTTGAGGACGATGACGATAACCCGTTTTCATACGATCCGCCGGCATCGCCTCCAAGGGAAGCGCCAGCGGCGGCTGCATTCGTGATCCGCCGCCATGTGGACACAGATGCCGCTTCCGAAGCGGAATGGTAAGGCAGCTTTTGTTGCTAGCACGCCAAGAAAAACTGATCGACGTTATGCCTTTTAGTTGGAGACACTTTTTGTTATATCTTGGGGTCTGACAATAGACAGTTTTAGTGGACCGTGTTTTCAAGCGACGCTTCCGTAGCGCGAAATCGCGCCGCCACTTCCAAGCATGCTCTAGCTTGCGCCCGGAGTGGTAGCGGGCCTCTGATAAGTATATACTAAAAATCCCTATGGACAGAAGGCACGAGCGCGGGGACGGAAGATCGTTAGGGCCTCGTAACCTCAATTTCCATTCTCGCGCTGTAAAAGCGTCGTTTGAGACATCATTCGCGCATGTAGCTTCGGCTTCGTGAACGTGCGTTTCATCCGCGCGCTCGCGTGTGCTCCACTCGTCCGAGCGCTTGTGGCTTGGGCTGATTACCGCTTACTTCCACAGGTGCTCTTGTGGCGCTTGTAGGCCGATGCTGCCGGGTGAAGACCTGTGCTGTGGGGAGATTGCGAGAATGTCCCCACTACTACGGGACGGGTGCATCACGAGCAACGCCTTATTCGACCGGCTATGCCTTCAAAGAGACCAGATGGAGGTTCACGCGCGGATCATGGAGCACTTCACTCCGACAGAAATGGAGACATACGATGGAAACCGGTATGCGTGTAGATGATACGACTTTGGTGGTTATGTGAGCACTTTGGGAGGCTACTAGCAACTGAAGTATTTATAAAGTTTACATTTGCTGACCCAGAAATTTCAGTGCTGTTACTTATTCCCTTTCAGAAAACTGAGGTATACGGCATCACTGTGCTGTTACTTATTTCCTTTAAGAAAACTGAGGTATACGGCATACCGGATCTTTGTAAGCTGGGTGTGGGGCTACTGTGGAAAGTCTCGAAGACACCGCTTACCAGGTTGAGTCCTGCAGGAGGATTCGAGAGCAGTTCCCGTCATCCAGCTACCAGCTATTTTCGTGGGCATAAGGCGAGTATGTCAACTTTATTTTTAAACTTGTTTGTCGTGAGCCTACTGCCAAGCATACTATTGAGTTCATTGAAGTGAAAATTAAAGCCCTCCTAGAACCTAGAATTGCTGTCCCGATAACTATAGTTGGTTACAGGTAAAAAGCGAAGTGGAAGCTCCTCCCACCCCTTTCCACTTCAGCGGACCGAATGGTGGAGAGGAGGTCGCCTCCTTTCCAGCGTTCGCTCAACTAAAGTAGAAAGAGGTGGGAGGAGCTTCCACTTCGTTCTTGACCTGTCACCGACCATAGTTCAGGGAAGGGCTATAAGACATCTTGGTGGATGCAAGGGCCTGCTACATTTAGTAGTGTATCGACGACTCACACCGGCAGGGCCGAACCAAAGATGGGAGGCTGACAGCTCAAGAAGACCGTCGTCACCATCGTCATTAATTTCCCCTTATTTCTTAGTCACTGCCATTTGTAAATTATCATTACGTCATCACTAGATGCATCACCGTGGGCCTCTGTGGTACGGGCTACTTCCCTTTCTGCAGTGCCGCGGCACTCCCGGGACAAAATAAATACTACTATTACTAAATGTGGCATCACGTTCACTGTGAGTATGCATATGAAGTCAAGAGACCCTAAAAGGTAGTAGGTAGAGTGCCTCGATGCTGTCAGGGAAGAGGAGAAATGAAGGGTGCCTCTCATTCACACTATTGTATAGTAAAACAAAATTACAACAAATAAGGGTTTACATGTTTATTTACTCAAAAGTAAGACTACAAAACAAACTGGAAAGTTAGGCATGTTGGTAGGGGGTCATTATGGTTACAGCAAGAAAAAGATGAGGACGAAGATGACAAGTCGAGCGTTGATGAACTGTTTTATTTAGAAAAGAAAATACGACACCTCACTCTGGGCGGTTTTGCGCAGGCACAACTGCCCAGAGTGGATCAGTGATAATAAAAAAAATGAAAGCCTACTATCAGAGGGTTTCATCATTACTGTTTTTAGTGGACACCAAATTTTGATGCTTAGGTTAGTGCCCCAAATGAGCACCTCCCATAACACTAATAACCTTTCGATTAAAAAAAACAGCAAAAACCAGCGATTGCGTATTTACGCTAACGGTGTTGCTATCTGTGCAGTGCCTGTGCACAACCGCCCAGAGTGATGTGTTGTGTTTTCCAAATAAAACATTCAGTCGTTACTCAGCACTCGTCTGGTCCTCTTCCTTCGTCGTCTTATAAAGGGATACTTCAACGAAATTTTAAATATACCCGTTGTGTTCAGAAATGGGCTGAATATGATCCTGATGGCTGAATTTTTAGTTATAAACGGCCCACTCTGGCAAGCGCTCGGAGAGCGCGTCACATCTGGCGTAATCGTGACGTAGATTGTCTCGAGACAAGAGAAGCTGCGGCGAGGCTGACGTCGTCAGGATGCCCTAGTCATTCCAGCCATCCAAGCGGTCGAAGCACGCCAGCGATCGGGCCCTAACCCCAAAGCTGCTTTTGTACGTATTTTGGGTGACAGGTTAATCTTCTATAATCTCGTAGAGGGAGAATAGCGACGTCTGGGACACACAAAAGAGAGTCCAGGTGAGAGAGGAGTTCCTCCCTCCCCTCTTCTCTTGTGCTAGCTGGAGAGCTGCCGGGATAACGTCAGGTTCAAAGCATGTATAGTTCTAGGAGAGATAGTCATCGTCACTACCTGTCAAGGTTCCTAGATTGGCATTACAAAAAAGGCTTTAGCGACATCGACCAGGTGCTTTTTCCTAATCGTTTAATTTGTTTTAAAATTCCTTTTCGTGTCTTTTTAAACAAGATATTGGGGTGTCCGTTGTGATACTGCTCATTTGAACATGTATAGACCAAAAAACAAGCGCCGAAATTTTGTTGTAGTATCCCCTTAAGTGCTATAACCATAATGAATAAGGTTACTTTTATCTGAACTTTTTCGAATGTCTGATTACAATACAACATATAATATTAGTAGGAGATTTTGATAAACAAAGCTCATTCATTTACCTTTCCAAATAGCACATACAACAGGAAAAAGTGACAATACTGCATATAAGAGTGTTTGTTAAATGCACAGGATATTCTACAAATTGCAAGATAATTTTTGAGCACACCAATACAAGCGATTGAAGCTCAGCTAAAGAGCGCCAAAGAAAAAGTAAGTAATCGATACAAGCTACAGCAAAATCATGACAGTGCATCAAATCAGAACAAGTTAGATGGGTATGAACTGTCACTTAAAGTGACCAATAGGGAACCTCCATGCAAGTAACAGAAACACCTGATCAAAAGTTGAACATCTAAATAAAACAATAACACAGGCACAAACAAAATGTACATAAGATAATACCACAATGTCTAAAAACAGTGCAGCTGAGTACTCTATTTTACACTATTTGAAGTTTTTCTCACCGCTACGCTAATATCTATGGTCGGTGACAGGCTAAGAATTCGGTAGAAGCTTCACCTCCAGCACACACCCATGGCCTTTTGCCATGCTTTGGCTGCACGGTTCTGCTATCAAGGGTAGAAAGCCCGATGAGGCCAGAGCTTCTACAGAATTGTCAACCTGTCACTGACTATAGGCGGAGTTTGATCTTCCTCCCATGCAAAGTTTATTCACAGTTGGGAGGGGCAACTGAAGGCCAGAAACAGTTACAGAGCAAACCTCGATCGGTGGCGTCGCACTGCTTCCTCCTTGTCTGGCCGTGGTCCGCACGTGGCTCTCAGGGTCTCGTGCACGACATGTGGCATGGCTTGTTCTGCCAACTCGTATGTTGGCCAGCGTGCCACGCATGTCAAGACGGCGTTGATGAGCTTGCCAACATAGCCTGAAACAAACAGGTCACAAGAGAGTGGTTTATACCTATGGTTCAGGACTTATACCAATTATCCTGAAAATCAGACTGGTCACATCACGCGTATCTGCACTATAATGGCACAAGTTTGATTCTTTTTTTGTATTTTGTAGGTTCTGCAATCTTGCTTCAAGCATCCTCACCATATGCTGCAGCTTCTTTCACAGGAATGACAGTCCACTGCTTGTCCCCCTTCGAGCAACGCTGGGAAAACCGTGGGTGGCCATCCGCAGTTTTCAGAGTAGCCCTGTCTGCATTGTAGTTGTAGTGGAGGGCTGCGACCCGGGTCCTAGAAAAAGTAAAAGCCAGTGTCCTCATGCAGTTTTGCTAAATAATCTGTATTAAAACTGTCTCACATTCTATTAGCCTCCACATTAAAGAGTTCCATCTTTGTATAAACTTGTAATTAAATTGAAAATGTTGTGTGAACTCGTGCTTCCTGTCTGAAAGGTGCCATGGATAAGTGCCAAAGCAGATTTTGCAGCTGCTCATGTCTGCCTGGAAGCACTAAACAAAAGATAAATTTACACAAGCAATTACTGCCTACGGCACAGCGTACGTGCAGATGCTTCACCCTTCCCAAAACAAGTTGCTGTGTGGGCAAAGCAAGCTTCTTTGTAAACAGCAAGTTTGCCAATATGTTAGTAGTGCCCAAAAATGCTAGTAAGGGTCTTAGAGCACTAAGGAAAAGAGATCTGTCACTAGTGCAAATATACAAAACTACACGATGGGCCTCAGGTGAGCGGACTGCGGCCTAATGCGCCGTCTTCGCCTATACTCCGTTTCATCTTATGTCCGGACGCAGCTATCCTAGCCAATCCCGATCTTTGGACATAGTCCATGATACGTTTTTCGCGCGCCGCTGTGCCCCCTCTCTAAAGTCAAGTGACACTCACACGGCCTTGGATTAGCTCCGAGAACTCGTAGCATCCGCTGCGCCCGGACGTAAGGTGACACGGAGTATAGTGTGTTTAGCATCATATGCTGCTGGTGAATCATTGTAGCCCAAGTGACAACATGTGCCATCGAAGCTGGCAGCTCATACTCTTGTTTAGCAATCCTGCCAGTCTGTCTCTACTTACATGTAGAGGGGGAAGCACAACACATATGTTCTGAGTTGCTGCCAAGCGCCGTTCTAAAACTGTCTGAAGTTATATTCATGAACCCAAGTCCATAACATGCGCTAATTGGGCATGCTATGCTAAACCTCCCTGATGAGTACATTTGTTTACCGTGCCAGCATTCCTGCATGCGTGAACTTGGTGGACTTTGGTGCGTAATGGATCAGCAGGCCATGGAACGATTCCAGTGCGTACGTCTGCTGCTTGTGAGAGATCCGAGGGATGTCTTTTAGCAGGTGGGCTGGCACAAGCACAGACTCCAGTCGCCTGAAGGTCTCTGTTCTTGCGGAGAATCATAGTATTTTAGCCACAGCTGCTTGATGGAAGCACATTTCTAGGGTTGTGCAAATATTAGAAATTTCGAATAGTAGTTTCGAATAATACGCTACTTAATATTCGCTTCGAGAAGAACTGCACTATTTACATTTTTTTAAGTGTTGATTGCGGTGGGTTAGCCCCACTCAGTGTGCTTACTTACCGAGCACTGGTGCACTGCGGAGATGCAATACCCGCGGGAGCGAGCTCCACGGGTGTTGCTTCTCTACATTACATCGGTGCTCGGCAAGAAGTGCACTCAACGGGGTAACCCGCCGCGATAAACACTTGGAAAATTATGAATATCGCAAATGCGGGCTTGGAAGAAAAGCATACATTCAAAGCGCAATGGTGCACGCGTGCCCATCTTGCTTTATTTGAAAATAAATGGAAACTTTGTGAATGTGTATATCAGGGGTGGCCAAACCGCGGCTCGCGAGCCGCATGCGGCTCGCCCCTTTCTGGCTCCCCCCCCCCGCCTCTTTCTGCATTTCCCCAGGAAAAAAATAAGGGATTTCAGGCAGAGTAAAGTACGGCTCGCGGTTTGGCAGCCTTGTACCCCCATAAGTACTGTCGTACAGCCTTGTGCACTCCTGCGTACAGTCAGACTCTGAACGAAATTTAAATTTGCCCCCCCCCCCCCCCCCGCGGCTCTTAGAAGTTTCGTGGTTTCGTTTGCGGCTCTTAGGCCGGGTCAGCCTGGCCACCCCTGGTGTATATCCACAAAAGTTTCAGAAATAAACTGACTGTTCTGCAAGAGTATATGTTAGGCAGAGATACCCTTACAACCTGCGTTCATCATGCGCGATTCTTTCTTTTTTAACTCGAGATTAAAGCATGAATATTTTATATAGCAAGATTTATAAATTCACACAGTTGGGTATAGTCGGCCATCTCTATAGGATTCATTTTATGTCATATCCGTCATTTACTTGCCATCCCAAGACATCAGACCTTCTGAGGTCACAGTTCATAAATATAGATAGATTAAAATTAGCTTATAAATGAACAAGTGAAACAACCTTCACGAGTTTAGCTGAGCTTTCGTCTAAGCATGATGCAATGATAGTGAAAGGCGGGGAAAAAACTGTTCAATATTTGAATTGAAAATATTCGGCCAAAACCACTATTCGCTTCGAACTCAAAATCCACTATCCGCACAGGACTGCACATTTCAGACACTTACCTTCCTGCAGCCAGTTTCGGTCCTTGATTTCACCATGCGCGCAGGCTGGATGGAGGGGGTCGATGTGGACATGTACGTCGATCACGTGCCGCATGATGGACCTCCATTTTGCTAGCACCAATTCACCATCGCCGTTGCTGGTGCGGGCACACCAGTACAGGTGACGAATAATTGTGCGCTTCCATTTTCGGAGAACGTTGTGTGCCTTCGTTCCTGACACAGAATCAATCTTCTTCTTGATTCCTAAAACAGATTATGTTGCATACATCATCAGTGTGTTACTGAAACTAGAGCTTCAATTAAGATATGAAAATGCAACTATTGTGTTACTTAAAACTACAGACAACATAAAAATAAAGGTTAAACAAGCGCATACCTTTTGCAAAGTGCCAGGCATCGAAGCGGTGAAGCACATCAGGGTGGTTGTCTCGCACATATGCGTTCACCTCACGGTGGCGGTCTGTGACCAGCATGTCAACTTCGACGTTTTTGCTCTCAAAGGAGCTGAATGCCCTGGCCAGCCCCTCCTTCTCCATACGGTTACTGGATGACACCTCTGTTGACTGAAATACACAATAAAATACACAAAAATTATACCAAAACAAGCACTTTGTTTCAGTTGTATCATTATTCCACCGGGTTGCAGGTCCAATTTTATTTGACCTACAATTTTATTTTAAGAAGTGGTGCAACCACTTTTATACTCCCAGCAGTACTCAAGTTTTTAATGCATGATTTTTGCCAAAAGAATGATTACATGCCATCATTTCCTGAGAACCAACTGGTATCAGAACTATATTGGCACATGCACATCATATTTTTGTGCCAGTCCCCACAGGCTAAAGAGAGAACTGTAAACTACTGCACAAAGCGTCCCGACACCCAAGCAACATGCACCCCATGATGTAAATGACGACACCTGACAATGGTGATGGCAGAGATTGAACGGAGTTGAATGGCGTCTTCCCTTACCTTATATATTTGTGTTAACCTGACCCACCACTGACAAAACTTGCAGACCTCAGCTTGCAGAGGTCTCTTTTGTGATTTCCTAAAAAATGTGCATGAATGAATTCAGGCGCAGTTTGTACCTTGACCAGCTCGATGTGGAAGACTCTGTTGCGGTTGACATCCATAAGGGTGTATGTCCCAAAGTCGGCAGAGTGACCAGGGGAATCTGCTCTACCATCCCCGGAAAGACAGAGCTTTTGGCCTCGTAAAGCCTGAACCATGAGGTTCTGCTCAGATTCCCAGACCTAAGAAAAAAAAAGTGACCTACTTTAATAAGAACTTCTTTTGAAACATTGCGGGCACAAACCTCTTGAACTGCGGGTAAGAGGTAACATCGCTGGAACTTAAAGAACTGCGTCTTTTGCAGCGTTTTCACGCCCATCAGCGATAGCAGCCTGATAACTTTTGTAGGACTGCTGCCAGAGAACAAGATGGCTGAGCAGAACAGGATGTTTCCCAACGCTTTCCCTTCGACAAGGGGCTGACTGCACCACACCTCTTTGTGCTGCTTGGGGCAAGTGATGGTCGCTCTCACGAAACTTCCCGCAAATGACAAGCGGACCTCACAGTCGGCGGCACCACATCGTAAGCATCGTTGGAGGAGCCTCATTAGGGAGTTGTGAAAAACAATGTACTTCTGCTGCTTGTGATCCGTGACATCATCATCCTGCAGAACGAATGTCCTGAAATACAAGCAAATGATTTCATGTTATGCAGTTATGAACTATGCCTTCTGAAGTAACATCAGATATGGAAAAGTTTCCAGTCAACAACATATGATAGTTTGAGAGTGCGAACAGCTTTAAGAGTCGGTATAACTAGCAAAAAGCCTGGGGGCAGCACACAAGTCCACAGTGTACCAGCCCAGCTGTATCCAACCAAGTCCACCAGTGTATCCAACCCAGCTTGTTTATTGCGTAGGACGTCTATCGAGGCTGAAGAGGAAAATTAAAACAACCAAAATGGCGGCGCCTAAGCTCGCGGCGGCTGTTTTGTGGCTGTAAACTGAGGAAATCACGGAAATTATGTCCGAAATATCGAGCAGTAAGCTTTATGGCGTCCAAAATTGATAGTTCGGCAAAAACGTCCGAATAATCGGAGTCCGAAAAATTGGTCTGCGACTGTAGGCGGCTTTATGCAGACTTGTACAACTGTTGCTGGCTTCAGTATCTTCAGGATGAAACAGAATACAGAAATGGCATTTCATTTGAATTTCTACAAAGCATCCGGTAATAGTGAAAGGTTTATATGGCAGTGCCTCAAATGAGCAGCGATATTTAATACAGATAAAAACATAATCTTCAGAGCCAACTTCGTCATCCTCTTCCTCCTCGTCTTCCTCCTCATCTTCCTCCTCTAGGACAAAGGAAGAGTCGAGGTCTTCTTGGATACTGTGAGTAGACATGGCATATTTAGATTTCAGAAATGTAAGAGTTACTATGCACAAGTTTCAAAAGCTACTTACGTGTCCTCACTGGCCTCTGAGGATGATTCCGCGTCGTCCATACTGGGAACAGATAACAAAGCGCTTGTCACGCCAGATAGCCAAAACTGCCTTAAATGACCTATGTTCAGTAGAACCGCTGTTAAACTCTTCATTTTCAGAGCCCTAATTTGTGTCAATCGGACGCAGGGAACATATTCACAGCGACTAAATTTTCCATATTCTAGAGCCTGCAGTCCTCGCACCCTTAGTTCTCTATAATTTTTTCAAAATCTCAGATCTGCAGAAAGTAGGGGTTGCAAACACTAAGGGTTCACAAGTGCGTGACATACCAGTTCATGGTGGTGCTCAGGGTGTATGGGACTTGAAGTGGACAACTTCCATTGACAGATGCTTCCTCCGTCTCGACTTCCATGTCCTGGACCATCCGTTCCGTCTGTGTAGCTAAGAAGCATTCATTGTTATGAGGATACTACTAAAGGCTGTGCCATCAAAAAACAACTAAGAAATGCTGCCATTTGCTTACCAGATGCCTCCTCTGTCTGGACTTCCATGTTTTGGACTGTCATTTCTGTCTGTGTAGCTAAGAAGCATTCAATGTTATGAAGACACTACTAAACGCTGTGCCAATCAAATAACAACTAAGGGATGCTACCATTCACTTACAAATGCTGCTGGTTGTGACAGCTGTTTGAGTCCTCTTGCATATGCCAATATGAATGTTTGCTTGGCAGGCAAAATTGGCGTGGTCTACTGTTGTTGTTGCCTCCGATGTACCGTGGAGCTGGTATGTATCCTAGAAAAAGGAATATAGGCAAGTAAAGCTGTGTGTCATGAACATAGTAAGTAACTTGTTTGTGTCCTCTTCTTCATACCTGATTGTACTTGAAAATGCATAATGGGTATGTACCAAAAAGTCGAACTAGTAACAGATTCTACCCACCTCGATTGTTTCCTCCAGCGAGGAGCAGTCTGTCCCGCCATCCAAATCGGAGCTCATGTCCATTGGTGCTGGCCAGTGATCCATCAGTCCATTCTTGGTGCCAGTGAGCTTAAAGTTCAGAAACGTCAGCTCTTGAAAACTAAGAGCAAGCTTCTATTCTCATAGAAACACACGCAGATGATTCTACTGAAATTTTTGGAGCAGTGGCCTAAGTGTGTCAAACAATGCATGTATCCTGGAGAGCCATAGCTCCCTAAATTCATGGGCTATTTTGCAAAATCAAGACCTGGAATTGGCACTGTCCAAAACAAAAAAGCGGAAGACAGTCGTGTTGATCCTGACTGACCAGTGGCAGATCAGGACTAATCCTGCGCTAATTTAAAAAGGTGACCCTGGTACATGCCAAAACAACTGTGGAAATTACTATTAGATTTACTCGTATATTGCTTCCAGCTTTAATATGAATAAAGATCACGGTTTGTGTATAGCAACAGCAATGAGTCCACAAACTTTCATTGTTAGCTCGAAACTGCAGAATGTTCAGCTTTAAGACATTTGCAAGCAATTACTACTATATTTCAAAACACTGAGCATGGCTATGTCTCATTTCCTATGTAGGTACTGGAAGAACTCCATACACTAACCTGGGTTGAATCAAGTGGCGTAGAACAGTATGTGTGATCCCGAAGTTCCACTTGTTGATCTGTTCTAAGATCACCGGCTGTCGATGGATGGCCACTCTCCGAAGGTGCAGGCTCAGTTCCTGAAGGTGCCACACTTAGAGCCTCCTCAATGGGCTGCAATTGACATGTGAACACTATTACGGTTGCACTTTTAATTGCACAGACAAGCTTCTAGAAGTTATTCTGAAGGTATATTGTCAGCATAAATTAGGCAATCCCTTTTGTAGACGACTTGTGAGCAATGAAAACTTCTCCATCTGTCACAGCAATACCACATAGAACACAAGGCCTGTGCATTACGTCATCGTTAGTAGATCCTTGACCCACTCCAAGCGGCAAACATGCCGAAGCTCGACGAGGATACGTGGCAGGTGCCAGCATCTTGGTGTCGCCACGCTCCAGCATTGTGTTTGTTGTGAGACGCCAGCAACGCGCTCGCGGCGACACAACACAAGGTAGGTGGCACAGCGGTGATCTACTGGTGCCAGTGATTAGAGGAGGAAAGGCGCAGGCCTTGTGTTCTAGGTGGTATTGGTTAGAGTCAGTTGGGGGCTGCAGAATGATAAGCAACAAAGCATTCGTAAGGAATTACTATTGCCTCAAAACATTGAGCTTGGTCATGCTTTATTTCCTATTCTAGTCATTTGAATAAAAGCATGCACTGACCGTTGGTGAATCAAGTGGCATGGAGCAGGTTGTGTGATTTCGAAGTTCTGCTTGTTCATCTACTCTCGGATCACAGGCCATTAACGGATGGCCGCTCTCTGAAGATGCAGGCTTGAATCCTGAAGATGTCACCCTTGGAGCATCCTGAATGGGCTGCAACTAAAATGTAAACACGGTTATGGTTGCATTTTCATTTTTATTTCACAAAAAACGCTGCTAAAAAATTGTTTAAAGGGATGCTGAACCGAATTTTGGATCTCACAAACCATGGCAGGAGTGATAAGCACTACAAAACAACATGCCAGGAAAGGCTGTCCTTTAGCTCCCCTTCTAGCCCAACCTACCCCGAAACCCTCTTTGAAATCTCACAAAGGGGGGGGGTATGTAAAGGAAATGTAATTTGCCCCTGGCAGTTATTGAACCTGAGTTAGCACGGTAGGAAGAAAGCGCGTGAACCGAGCAAGCTATGTCTGAAGTTGATAAAGACGTTTATGATTTTTGAATCGACCGTGTACAACCATGACCTTTGAAGTTTGCTGGTGTGCAAAGAGAAAAGGAGAGAGAGAAACCGACCTGGGATCCATTACGTGACGGGGATAGGTTTCTCTCCGTCCGTTGGGGTGATGCGTTCTAGGATGCAAACAACGTTGCATTCAGGACAGAATGAGAAAGGTTGAATGCACTCCAATTCAACGGCCGATACTCCATGGAAGCTCGGATGAGATTTCGAGTGCTTGAGTTCCGGACAACGCTAGGGACATGCCTTGCAAATTATCTCGTGTTTACACCTACCCTCAAGGACGAGAAAGACCACTGTAGTTTTACCTCAGAACACTGAGCCTTATTTCTTGTTGCAGGTATTCAAATAACTCCGTATACTTGCCTGGGTTGAATGAAGTGGCGTGGAACAACGTCTGTTATCTCGAAGTTCCACTCCTGCTGTTGGATCACAGGCTATTGATTGATGGTCATTCTCTGGTGATCTGGGCTCAAGCCCTGAGGGTGTCACCCTTAGAGCATCTTCAAGGAGCTGCAATTCACATGTGAACACTGTAGTTTTACCTCAGAGCATTGAGCCGTTGCAGGTATTGGAAGAAATCCGTATACTTGCCTGGGTTGAATCAAGTGGCGTGGAGCAACGTCTGTGATCTCGAAGTTCCACTCCTTCGTCTCCTGTTGGACCACAGGATGTTGATGGATGGCCATTTTCTGGTGATCTGGGATCAAGTCCTGACGGCGTCGCCTTTAGAGCGTCCTCAACAAGCTGCAATTAACATGTGAACACTGTTATCATTGGACTGTTATCCTAGCTGCAAAAACAAGGCCCCTGAAAATGATCACTGTGTCTAAAGATAGGTTGCACGAACCAGAACACAGGGTATAAAGGCACGGCGGATGTACCCGGTCAATTGTTGTAGTGCAATAATGAAGATTCGTACTCGGGGTATCAAGCTTTATGTTAACATTAAATGCTTATTGTTGCCTTGTAAGCACCGATGTTCAGTGGTGCCTTTCACACTATAGTCGGTGCTCGCTCTCCAAGCACGTCACAGTTGCTCAGCTGCTACGAGTACTCAATTATGAAACTCTGTGACAACTCATCAGCACTTGAAGTTTGAACCGTATAGACGTAGCAAAGACCGGGAGCTGTGAATGTGGGTAGAGGTAGTGGCGGCCCCTCCTGCTGATCTGCTTTGATGGTCTGACAGTTGCACACATAAGAATATACCCGCTTCTCTTAGGTGTATTATTTTAGAGCAGCTTGCAGTTCACTAAATGCTGCTAACTCGTCCCAAACTTTTATTTTCTTGGCGTGCACTACATGCGCTGCAACACAGAAGATGGGCACACGCCATGTGTAGCCAAGTGTAGCGATGCAGCGTCGCGCACATGCACACGGCGGCCAGGTCAAGCGGCCACCGGTGCCCACCGCTCAAGCCTTTTCTCTGTTATTTCACTGCAACAGCCACTGAACAGTAGATGCATTCACAACAAGCCAGGAGCATGGGGCGCTGTTGGACTGCTCTAAATACACCAGTGGCTGTGATCGACTATCCGACGTGTCTTCACTGCATCCGACACTCTGTGCTGGGACATCTAACGTACCTCTAACACAGCTAAAAATAATAATGCAATGTCTGCTGCATAAATATAACAGTCGTTTTTGCAGATGACTTGTGGACGAGCAAAACTTTTTTATTTCCGGTGTCACAGTAAGCAGGGGGCTGCAAAATAATCGGCCTTAGGGCATATGTAATCGATTACTATTATCTCAAAACATTGAGATTAGTCACGCCTTATTTCCTATTCCAGGTATTGGAAGAACTCCTTGATCTGCTCTCGGATCACGGGCTGTTGACGGATGCCCACTCTCTGGGGATGCAGGCTTATACCCTGAGGATGTCATCCTTAGAGCATCTTGAACGAGCTACAATTAAAATTGAAACTGTTCTGGCAGCACTCTTATTTTTGTTTCATGGAAAACTCTTTGACGACAGGCCGTTCGACAGGCGCACTGGTGCATTGATAGCAATTTTGCCGGAGCTCCCACTATTACCGTGATTGCCAATGGAAAGGTTTCTTGGTTGCAGCATCGAGGCGCGCGCGCGTGATACGAGTCCAGGTGAGGTTGTTCGATGAAAACATAGGTATGTTTTAGTAGATTCGGTTTTCCGAGAACGTTACTTGTATCGGCAGTTCGCACAACTTGAAAGCATGCTCCGAGACGCGCGGCCAGGGCTATCGCGGTACTCCTGAAAGCACGACCTAATTCCCTTGGATCACGCCCCGCGGCTGCACGAGCTCGTGCAGCGAGAGCCAGTCGAGGCCCCCCGGCGCTTCATCGTGTTTTAGGGAACGATCTTTGTAGCGGGAGCTCGCTCTGCCACTTTGAAGCATACTCAGACATCGTGAATGGTCAGGAGCACTATCATCTCAAAACGGTCTGTCTCACGCTCGCTCACTTCGGGGTTCACGCTAAGAACTCCCAGAAATGTAGTTCGGAACATTCTTGATTATTATTTCAGAGCAACATAAAGCACCCTTACCTGCATTCTTCTCCTCTTTGCAAACGCTCGTCGCTCGATCGGCGGATGTCCGGGTTGTGTGTGCGCGAACACGGTAGGCACGGCACATTTTAGCAGCTTCTTTCTGTGCCCGTCCCCGCCCAACCCGAAAGATTCCCTCAGTCGCACGCTATCGTCATAGCAATCCGGTGAGAAGTGGTCGGAGCAGATTCGGCTGTTTTTACTTGGGAGCCAGCGTTCACGTCGGACTGCCAGGACCCACTTCTTTCGCGTTGACTTGTCGGTCGGAAAACTATGAAATGTCACATTGCTGCGTTTCTTTGTGGTGTTATTGCACCCTACGGCACAACACCAACTTCCTCCAGTCGCCATTGCGCGCTCCTACATAACTGTACAAACCGATAACATACGCAAAACACAGACAGCCCTAGCACCAACAAGCTACAGAGCAAGCACCCTGACCAACATGTGACGTCACGGCAACGTCAGTGCCATCATGGCAGCCTCCGTGCGCCGCTCTTGCTCAGTGTTGCCAGTAGGGCGGCAGCAAGTGATTTGGGTGTGTACTTGTAAATTTCAAAATTCATTTTCTTCTAAGAAAATTAATATTTTTCCGAGATATTTTGTACACATGCTCAGGAAGGGCATCCAAATACATGGTGAAACTTTTATAGAAATCGGTGACCATCAAAATTACGGCGGAGATGCCCTTTAATATTCTCGTCGCAAAGTTCAAAAGTGATACAATACCAATATATTTTAAACAACTGCTTTGTGGTTGAGGGTCGAGGGTTGCGATTTTGTTCGGTGTAAACTGTGATGCGGTTCAATAAGACAAGGGTTGCCGAGAGACAATGTGGAATCGCTCACGATCTGGATGTCATCAAAGGCTAGCAAGCGATAAGTCGGCCTTTACTGAGGACATTTGCATCGTTTCGGGGGCTTGCATAGACTATTGCTGGGGCGAGCCTTTGTTTTGAACTTCAGTAAGGAATTCTCTGACGAATTAAAGTTCGAAGGGTGTTGTTCATTTGTAGAACGTGTCATTTATTTAGCAACTGATGCAAGCGACGCCAGCACAATCGACGGTGCTCTGGCATTTTTTTATCTTTTAAATCTACGTTCGAATAGTTGAAATTTACCGATTCGATCTCCAAGCACCTGATATAGTGATCGCAGAACATGATAAATAGTTGCCTTCGAGCACCGCGTACAAGCTTCAATATTCGTACCTATTTGGGTTTCTCCCTTAGACTTGCGTGTATCACCCGGTGTCAAAAACTGGGCGCTTGTGGCTCCACTTAGCTCCACCGACGTTCCCCTGATCCGCAACCCAGCCTACTATATGCCGTTTAAGCTGAGACTAGAAGCTCCGCTTTTAGCGCGAGCTTACTACTTTTGCTCACACAAGTGTGAACGCGCAATGCGCAACTAAAGCAGTGCAGAAGCCAGCGAGCTCGCGCTGAAGGCGGAGCTTCTAGTTTCAGCTTAGGGATGAACGGAGTATACAATAGTGATCTGTGTTGAAACTACTGCCGAGAAGCTGACATGCAAGCGGTCATCTGGCATGTGTCACGCGCCCTTAGCGTTTTCACCGAAAACAGTACCAAAGGCAACACTTCCCGCGGTTCGCGCGGTTTCGCGTTTTTGGCGATCAATTTCATATGTGTAATCGCCGGTGTGCCCGAAAAGCGTGACGAGATGTCACGAGAACGGCCTTAAAAACCGTCAAACGCCCATAAAATATAGCAAATTAGGTCCAGCTAAGTTAAATGTTACAGAATGCATTGCAGAAATGCAAAATTTGACGGGCGAGGTATCGCCCGCCAAATTTAGCGCTCGATAGTCGCGTGACGTTATCAGCAACGTGTGACCCCATTACTTCATCAGCATAACGTCGTCACGTGATACCAACCATGTGACAACGTCACGTAATACTACACAATGCACGTGACTTGACACCATGGCGTGACACTTAAAATCACGATGTCAAGATACTATGACATAACTCTACATTGTTTCACGTGACGTGACGCTATGGAACACGACGTCGCGACACTATGACAGCACGTGCCCCAACCACGTGACCATCGGACATATTGCACGTATGAAAAGGTTTAGATAATCTTCTAAACAAATACCCAGCGCAGCTCATAACACGCTGCACATTTTGTGTCTTGAGTATGCCCAAAGGATTAAGATGAATTTTAATTAATTTTATTATGATCATATTTAAATAACTCGTTTAAGAAAGGCAAGTCAAAAATGTATTCACACGTACACTTAAGAAACACAACATTATTATAACTGCGTGGTTGAAATCCGCGTAATAATTTTTATTTTTTCGTGTGCGTGGCATTAGTGCTGCCTAATATGATTTTTTTTAGGGGCGAAGCTCCTTAAGGCGTGGGTCTGTCCCTCCTAGTTGTGGGTATGTAGCCACTTCGAGGTTTAGTTTATGAATGGCTCAAGAGATGGCGTGTTCCGGAATTAACTTTATGTAGAGATGACAGATGGCGCTTAGCTCATGTTATAAAAGGCACTCGCTCTTGGCGCTGCTCGTAGTTTAGCTGGATGGAGGCAGTAGACAAGGCTGCGGAGCGGAGAGCGCGCAAGGCGGCGGCAGCGCGCGCTCGCAGACAGAATCCAGCCGTGCGAGAGCGAGAGGCCGAAGCATGTCGTCAGGCTGCGCGTCGACGCCGCCAAGATCCGGCCGTGCGAGAGCGGGAAGCCGAATCGCGTCGTCAGTCTGCTCGGCGCGACCCCATCCATCTTCTCTAAATAATAAAACTTGATTTGTATACACACACACACAGTGTTTCTCACGTCTTTACATGGCGATGAGTGGGCGAATTAACGGAAGAATCGCTGGTTTACCGACGATTCACTCCGGAGCTTCGCCCACTCATCATCATTCACCACGTGGATATGCTGTGACTTTTTACCTTGATTGGAGCAATTTTATGTAATATCGTATCTTCCTTGCAAAAAATGCTTTTACCTCCCGGAGAAACGTTCTTGCTTCACCGTAAAACCAATTCGTATTTCATTTATATTTTTTATTCAGGAGCCCCAGGTTCGAACACCGGGGTTTGGCATATATATGCTTGGAATGAATGATATACACTTATTATGTACTATTTATAGTAATATTATTTGAGTTACGTCGTCATTATGCGCAAGAAACAGGTTTTTACTGCTCTAAACAGCCATGACTTGATTTAGAGAGCAGTGCCTTTTGTTCTTTTAATGACCACGGCTCTTTGTAGAATTAACGGATAGCGAAGAAAATAGTACCATGATATAGCTGGAGAACTGGAGCTTATTTAACCGAAGAGAGCAAAGGGGATACGTAGTGGTTAGTCTGTAAATCAAGTTTGAACGCAAACATTTCTCTGTAAATCACCGTAGTCCCATAAGGATAATGCATTTTTTTCCGATATCCAGTTGGCTCTATTTATCTTAGACCTACAGTCCTTACTATTAGCACAATGAACAAAAAAGGTATCTATAAAAAAATCGCTGAGAGCAAAATAATGCGCCGCTTAGAATTTCGTCAAATAAAAATTGTCTAGTTCGTCCAATTGACCTACGAGCGGCGCATTATTTTGCTCTCAGCGATGTTTTTATAGATACCTTTTTTATAGATACCGATTTTTTTATAGATACCCGCCACCGCTGTCGATAGATGGCGCAAGTAGTGTACGCGCGCTCCTGTCTAGGAATCCTGGGTACGCCCCCTTGAACCACATTTTGGGATTGCCGTCACAGGTGCGAGTACTGCGTGAAAAAAGGTACGCAACCTGTTAATAGCACCCAAGTAGGAAACACCGAGACTAGAAAAAACAAAGTGCATGTCGCTCCGGTTAAATTGTCGCAACTGCAATTGTGTTGCCAAGTTCGGGTTGCAGGAATGTGCTGCATGACATCAATAGCTCTTATGAAGATACCTAGGGGTTGTTTGCACAGTCCGTTTCAGAAGGAAATGGCGCAGCACAGGAAACTTCTGCTGCAAACACGAAGATTTACAGGTGCTACCCGAAGGAGTGAAAAAACACAAAAATAGACTGCGTTATAGATAACGTCTTTAGTGTTAAGCCAAGCGAGGGTGGGGATGTCGACAACAATGTCGTTTTATGTCTCGATTCGTTTTGGTTTCAAATGGCCTGCGCAAGTGAAATAATTTCGATGGTAGTGGGCGAATATATTTGTCGATATCATCGTGCGATTGCAACATACAATAAGAAGATTATGATTCAAATGCATAAATGCATTACAGCATATAATGTCACGAAATGCAAATTTGAATAAAATATATATACTAGATAGTAGGCTATAAAACAAGCACCCTTGTTCCTAATTGAATGAATGTAGGGTAAGCGAATAGCTAAAGTAATGTTGCCCTAAAGCCACTGTTTTATTTATTTGGAGAACAAACACTCAGTATAAGTCCCAGGTAACCATTGGCTGAAGTAATTGTTTTGTGTTGTAAATTCACTCTTTTCTAGAAAAGAAGACAAAACCACCAGGTGCGTAACACAACAACAGCCTCATCCTTATTAGTAGAACCATCTATTGATTACGTTCAATCAAAACCGAATTCGCAATCATTTTGGAGAAAACAAATTCTTCGAAATGTCTTTAAAATTGCAAAAAGATTGATGCCGCTGTTTCTTTTTCATACTGTATGCATATTTATAACAAAACTTGTGTTACACAACCATATAATAAATATATCCTGAAAAAATTGCAGGGGCAATCAGATTGGCGCATAGAACTGCGTACTTGCCGTTGACAATAAAATAGCGCGAACTGAACTTCTACTTGTTACTTCATGTCTATACGAATATAAACATACATTCTTCTTATTAATAGAACCATAGCCCCTTATACACTAACAAAGCGTGGAAGATCACCACGAGAAGCGGCCGCCGAAATGGGAGATGTGTGGGAGCAGACAATAGATTAGAGTTGAGCCACGTGACAGGCGCCCCGCTGCGGCGAGACGCCGAAACACACTCCTGAGCGAACAAGTATTTTCGGGTCCTCGCCGCTGTAAAACCTATGCGCTGACGTCCAGCTTCCCCGAAAGTTGGTTCTTTGTTGCTCTGTGCTCTCAGATCCTTGCGCTACAAATCTGCGAGCGGGCACTTAATGGCTTTGTAATCGAACTGCTAGGCTTTGTGAGTATAGAGGAGGCGATAAAAGTACTAAGAATTTTTTCAGTCATTTGTATATTATTTAGTTTTCCAGTCACTTATGAACAACGCGCACAAAATCACGCTTCGTTCGTACACCATGGTTGTGTCTGTGTACGTGCTGTATCGGGATGCTAAAGAGGCAGTCGACGGCATGGTATGCAGAGCAAGAAGTACGTAGTTTAATGGACGTAGGCGGTATTATCAGATAGCGCCGGGTTCGTTGCGCACTACTAGTGCGTTGTCAGGCGTGGCGCTGTACATGATAAGCCCGATACATCTCTTCGTTGGTAACAAATGACAAAGTACAAGTTTATGCTACTTGATTGAAGTCAAAGTCATAAAGAAGACGCTCTTGAGGATTCGCCGTGCGAGTCGACTTCCTGGCTTGTGACACTGACACACCATCGCATGAAGGTTGCTGTTGGCGTGATGGTGGTAAGGGCTGCGTCGTCGTAACAAATTGAAAGATACTGTTTCCCCTAGATTCCGCGCCGCCGTTTTAAGTTATCTGGACATGTGACGTCATTGGATGCTGCGACGTCGTCTCGGTGCTCGGGGTGAACCCTGTCTGCACTGGTAGCTCGGTGCCAACGATGTCTCGACCAGGCGTACTGCAGCCATCTTTTTCACTCTGTTCACCATACACTCTTAGAAAAAGGGTATTGATAGTCCTCCCTAAAAGGAGGAACGGTCTTGTAACCTA